>VMDO01026840.1:0-12500 GCA_007922755.1 Pedetes capensis
ACTTTTCAACACCCCATGTTTGCTTAATAAATGTAAAGCTCTGGCAAAAGGATAAATTTAATAAATCTAATTTTTAAAAAGCTAGAGCTTTAACATTAATGTTATAAGTTAATCTTAATAAAGTAACATTAATCATTATACTGCTTATAATTATGAAACATATATCCCTATGTTCAACTAAATTGAATCATTATTCTGACATATTTTTATTTCAACAGTATGTTTTGTACCATGATAACAAAAAGAAATTTCCAAGATCTTTAAGTAACCTAAAACCTTGGACTGATATTGAATTATTACTATATGCCTAAATAATTTCTAAGAAAAATACTGAAACATTTAAATTACTAAGCATATTTAATTACTAAGCATATTTTTAAACTTCTATCCTTAAACCGGGCATGGTGGCGCATACCTGTAATCCCAGTGGCTAGGGAGGCGGAGGCAGGAGGATCACAAGTTCAAGACCAGAGGTAGTCTGCATAACTTAGCGAGACCCTGTCTCAAAAAGTGAAAAAAAGGGCTGCGAGTGCAGCTCAGGGATCCAGCACCTGCAGAGCATGCAAGCGCAAGGCCCTGAGTTTAACCCCCAGTACCACACACAAAAATAAATAAATAAATAAAAAACCACTTATATTCTTAAACTTCTTATTTTTACATGGTATTGACAAGCTTTAATTTTGGGTCACGTTAATGAAAGTGTAATTGTTGCTCATTTAAGAAGTGTAAAAGAGTATGTGTGGCTATAAAAAATTGTGAAATATGTGCTCATGAGCTCTGCTAGTCTGCTAAAGTCCTAGTGTGTGACATAGTCCTCCAATATCCACCTCCAACTTTTCTCTGTGAAACAGAAATTAGTTACTTTGACTACAAATTACAATTAATATGAGTATTTGAGATTATATCAGAAGCAACAGTGACAGAAGTACAATGAAAAAGAATAGCTTTGTCCCAAAAAAGGAATTCTTGAGCTTTCTGGTCTCCTGACCTCTTTACATTCTTAGAAGTTGTTGAGGAATGCAAAAGAGCTTTTATTTTATGTGATTAATAACTATTGAAATTAAAGACTAAGATATATTTTAAATGCTTATTTACTGATTCATTTGAGGACAATAACGACCGATGCATTGCTAATTAACACAAATAAGATCTTCATATTCTTATGAAAATAATTTTGACCTGTAAGATTCTTACAAAGAACCACTGACCTAAAGTAAAATATGTTTGTTCCAGAATATAAAAGGCATTTATGAAGGACCTAACCTGGAAAGTGAATTTTATTTGCCTTGATTTTTAATAGGCAACTATTTTTTTAAAAAGCTATAAAATGTTATACATTTTAGAAAAATTCACTTAATGTTTTGATAGGCTTGCTTCTTTAGGGTACTAATTAATGTCCTCATCTTCAATGTGAAAGGCTATTCTATGTTATGTGTAATGTGCCTAAATAGCAGAAACTCTACTCCCTTTTTTCTGTGCTTTATGTTGACTTCATAATATTCTTGATTATCTAAAGAAAATTAAATGAATAAAAAGAATTTCTCACCAGGAACAGTGGCACATGCCTGTAATCCCAGCGACTCAGGAGGCAGAGGCAGGAGGATCGAAAGTTCAAGGCCAGAGGCAGTCTGCATAAATTTTTTCTTTTTTTTTTCTTTTATTTATTTATTTATTTTTTGGTGATACTAAGGGTTGAACCCAGGGCCTCGCACTTGCATGCTTTGCAAGTACTGTACCACTGAGCTGCCACCTCCAGCCCATTTTTTAACTTTTTGAGACAGGATCTTGCTAAATTACAGACTGCCTCTGGTCTTGAATTTTCAATCCTCCTGCCTCCGCCTCCCAAGTCGCTGGGATTACAGGCATGTGCCACCACACCCGGCTCAGTCTGCATAATTTAGCAAGACCCTGTCTCAAAAAGTAAAAAAAAAAAAAAAAGGGCTGAGGGTGCAGCTCAGTGGTCCAGCACTTGCAAAGCATGCAAGTGTGAGGCCCTGGGTTCAACCGCCAGTACCGCAAGAAAAAAAAAAAAGAGAGAATTTCTCCTAGGGTTAGTATGGTAGCATTCACCTATAGTCCCAGCAACTGAGGAGGCTGAAGTAGGATAGCTTAAGCTCAGGATTTCAAGACCAGCCTTGGCAACATAGAAAGAGTCCTTCTTGGAAAAAAAAAAAAAAAAAAAAGATTCCTCCTCACTTATGAAACAGCTAAGGTGTTATCCTTTATGTTCATTTTTGCTACTTTGATTAATCAAGTGACCAAGTATTGTTTTTCAGTCACCTACAAACCTTATTATCAAGCCTCAAATGTCCTCTGACAATTATGCTGCACTCTCTTTATCAAATCCTAATATATAGGAAAAAATAAGACTTTCACAGCATATTACTTTATCCTAACTCTCTTTGAGATTTCCTAGAATCTATCAGCAAAACAAAAAAAGGTTTGTTCTTTCACTTCATAAAAAGAGTAGAAGTACAAAGAAATCAGACTTTTAGGCCGGGCGCGATGGTGCACGCTGTTATCCCAGTGGCTTGGGAGGCAGAGACAGGAGGATCTCAAATTCGAGACCAGAGGTAGTTTGCGGAACTTAGCGAGACCCTGTCTCAAAAAGTAAAAAAAATGGGCTGGGGGCGCAGCTCAGTGGTCCAGCACTTGCAGAGCATGCAGGCGCAAAGCCCTGGGTTCAACCCCCAGTACCACAAAAAAATAAAAAAGAATCAGACTTTTATAACATATTACTTTTGTAAGAGTTGCATGGGAAAAGTCAAATCTAAAAAAACACTAGGTTTTCCTAGGTTGTATGTAATAGTAACATGCTATTAATATTTCAGAAAGTTTATGTTTTATGATAAGTCCCTGGGGAAGTGTCAGTGCTCTAACTGTCCATTATATTTTTACCCTCAGAAGAAACACTAATCAAAACTCTAAGAAAACAATTATGTACTATTTGCCAGTAGAGAGTTTTATATTCCCCTGTCCTTATATTATGCATTAAAGTAACAAATTAAGAACAACCATTAAGTCTGTTTCCCATAGATAGCTTTTGTTTTATTTTGATATTTTCTTAAAAGGTCTGCCTAGAATTTATGTCTGGGCTGGGATTTAGCTCAGTTGGTAGAGCGCTGCTTTGCAGTCTCTGAGCGATTCGCAGCACCGCAAAAATGGGAGAAGGACGTGGCAACCCACTCCCAAGGCAATCCTGAAACACTCTGCCATTGAAAACCCTGAGGGTCGCTATGAGTTGGACACGACTCGATGGCACCTAACAACAACAACAACAACAACGAAATTTATATGTGCAACAAAGGACAGTTTCAGAACCTGTGGAAAGAACTGTATCGCATTCTTTAAACTATTAACAAAGTTTCAGACTATCTTTGGAATTAGCCAGGATATTAAGGACCCTTTTCAGCTCAGAAGCAGGTACCTTCATAACAATAAATAGCCCAAGTTCTAGAGGAACAAAAAATTTATATAATACTGAATGAAATAACAATGAAAACTTTGATGGATATACTGTTCACATTGTTTTAATGGTCTATTTTCTTTCTTCTAAATCTACTGATAACCATGACAGTTTATTAAACTCTGCTTTTGTAAACCAAAATGAAATGTAAAAATATTGATTCTCACTAATCCTCAAAATTCATGTATTTTAAGAAAAATTTCCTTTTCAACAGAGATATCTGTATAAATTTAATGTCTTCTCTTTCACTAGGTCATAATTAGACAAATCTGTTGAGCAACCAAGCTTTACTTGGTATGTTATATTTGAGATTAATCCTCATTTAAACAGGTATGACAAGCTACTTTTATGAGGAACTAATAATGCTGACTTTACAAGTCTCCTAGAGAAACCTGGCCAGTCTCTACATTAGAAGAGGCTCTCAGCCTTACAGGTGATAAGGAAGATCATTTCCTCGCAGGCCATGAATCTTAGGAAATCTGAGGGGTCATTTTTAAAATATAATTTTAGGAAACTTCAGGGCCTCACATATATGCTAGGCAAGTGCCTTATCGCTGATCCACATCCCCAGCCCTTGAGAGACATTTAAGGGTTATACTATAAGTGAAATCTATTAGGTTTGCTTTTGTAGCCTAGAGAAAGTGAATAACAGAGGTTTTTAAATGTCCTAGCTGAGATTCCTTATGATAAGTTGCAAAATTAATTTTGTAACTTTAGTAGTTGCTACAATAGTATGTGGGCTGGGATTTAGCTCAGTTGGTAGAGTGCTGCGCTGCAGTCTCTGAGGTCCCGACTTCAATTCCTAGCACCGCACAAATGGGAGAAGGACCTGGCAATCCACTCCCAAGGCAATCCTGAAACAGCCACTGAAAACCCTATGAGGGTCGCTGAGTCGGATACCGACTTGATGGCACCTAACAACAACAGTGTGTAGGTTCTACATTTACTAAAATATACTGAAGTAGACTTACATGGTTAATTCACACTTTTGTTGCACATATGTAAGTAATCAGCCATACCTGTTGAGACCAGCCTTTTTGGAAAGAATCAAGAAAAAACTATCTTTAAGAAAATTATGATCGCCGTGCCCAGGGCACAGTGGTGCACGCCTTTAATCCCAGTGGCTTGGGAGGTGGAGGCAGGAGGATTGCAAGTTCGAGAGCAGAGGCAGTCTGTGTAATTTAGCGAGACCCTGTCTCAAAGAGTAAAAAAAAAAAAAAAAGGGCTGGGGCGCAGCTCAGTTGTCCAGCACTTGCAAAGCATGCAAGCGCGATGCTCTGTGTTCAACTCCTAGTACCAAAAAAAAAAAAAAAAAAAAGAGAGAGAGAGAGAGAGAGAGGGAGAGAAAAAAGAAAATTATGATCACATCCCTCCAAAACTTACTTAAACTATTCCTTCTAAACAATTCAGAAACAAACACAATTCCCAATGAATTTAGGAATATATGATTATCTGTAACAAGAATTTATAAAATTAAAGCTAGTGATGTAGGTTAAGTGGTTGACTACCTGACTAATACGTGCAAGGCCCTTGTTTTGAGCCCCAGGACCACAAAAAGAAAGAAGAAAGAAAGAAAAAAAGAAAGAGAGAGAAAGAGAGAGAGAGGAGGAAGGAGGGACAGAGGGAAGAAGAAAGGAAGGAAGGAAGGAAGAAAACAAGGAAGGAAGGAAAGAAGGAAGGAAGGAAGGAGAAAGAAAAAGAAAGAAAGAAAGAAAGAAAGAAAGAAAGAAAGAAAGAAAGAAAGAAAGAAAGAGAAAGAAAGAAAGAAAGGAAGGAAGGAAGAAAGGAAGGAAAGAAGAAAGAAAGAGAAGGAAGAAAGAAAAGAAAATACAAATTAAAATGATATTATTCCCAGCTAGGTACCATGGTGCACCCTGTAATCCCAGCTACCTGGCAGGTCTGAGACATAAGAATTGCAGGCTCAATACCAAAGGCAGCCTGTACAACTTAGTGAGACCCTGTCTCAAAATAAAAAACAAAACAAAGGGCTGGGGGTACTGCTCACTGTGGAGCACTTGCTGACCATGCAGGGCCCTGGGTTCAACTCTCAGTATGGAAGGAGGTAGGAATATATATATATATTTCCTATTGTTGAGAATGGCATGCAGCCATAGCCCTGTGGTCTCCAATTCCATCAGATCTCAGAAGCTAAGCAGGGTCTGCCCTAGTTAGTACTTGGATGGGAGACCACCTGGGAACACCAGTTGCTGTATGCTTGGGAGGACCTGGCAACCCACTCCCAAAAATCAATCCACCACTGAAAACCCTATGAATAGCACAGAAGCACTGACAATAGTGTTTCGCCTGTTGTACAGAGAGTCATTATGTCACTGTTACCAAAATACCTGACAGATCAACTTAAGGAAGAAGGATTGGTTTATTTTGTTTCATGGCTTACATGATCTCAGTCCTTAATGGTGGGGAGGCACAGCAGAGCAGTTGGGAGCTGGTCTTATAGCAAGGGACTTCACATCATGGCAGATGGCAGCAGACAAAGAGCATGTCTACTGGAATTGGGGGCCTAAGTAAAACCTTAAAACCTGCTTCTGCCAGCAAGGTTCCACCTCCTAAAGTGCCAAAGCCTTCCAAAACACTGCTTCCAGCTGAGGACTTAGTGTTCAAACACATGACCTTTGCAGGACATTTTAGATTCAAATCATAACACTAGGGAAAATATCAATACTATAAAGAAGACTGATTCTGGATGCAAATGCTCCCAGGGCAAGGTGCAAATTTTGGAAAACAAGTGAGAATCATCTAAATTGTCTTAGCACATAATTTGCAGAGTTGAGCTTAGGGATAAGGAAGGAGTGTACAGAAGATATTACAGAGGTTGGAACCCATGTTCACATAGCAGGAAGAACATCAAGGTCTACCTTTTGGCTTCATTGTTTTGATTTTTATTAACATGTCATTAGGGTTAAAAAGGAAGTAGTGGTTTTTTGGGGGGAGGGAGATGGGATCTCATAGGTTGTCCAAGCTGGCCTTGAACTTCTGAGCTCAACCCATCCTCCTACCTCAGCCTCCACAGTAAATGGGACTACAGGTGTGGGTCACCATGCCAGACAGGAGCGAGCTTTGAAGGTGATCAAATTTGAATAAGCAGACATAAGCTCTGATTCACCATACCAAACTCATAACACAAAGTATTAGAAAGGACTATTCTCCCCCTCCTCCTACTTCCATTCTCATTTGTGCCAGACGCTCCCTGAAGGGAAGAAAAAAGCCAAGCCATCTGCTAAAATCAGAAGTTAACCCTCCCAACACAGGATCAAAGGAGCCTCCACAGCAAGTATCTTCACAAATTCAAAAGGAAAGTTCTAGGAGAAAACATAAACAAACTATAATTCTTGTTGTCCAATTCACTTTGCCACATATTCCAAATATTTTAAACCATCAACATCTAAACATCTAGCACCAACTATAAAACAACAAACCAACAACAAAAACTTATCAAAGTAGCTGAGAGCATAGCTTGGTGGCAAAGTATGTGCATAGCATGCATGAGGCCTTGATTTCAATCACTACCACCAAAAAAAATGAAAATAAACAACAAAAAGCCCTGAATACTAAGGGAAACAGAGAATGCCATCAAACATAATCATGTTGCCCATGCATTTAATAAACTTTAACTTCAATCCAGGTGTGAAGACTCACACCTATAATCCCCACCCTCGAGAAGCTGAGCAGGAAGACCAATGGAAGTTCAAGGCCAGCCTTGTTTACATAGTGAGCTTCAGGACAGCCTGGGCTACAAAGCAAGACCCTGCCAATAAATAAATAAATAAGTAAATAAATAAAATTTAACTACATTTTCTACTTTAAAGTCTTAATAAAATAGAAATAGATACTTGCTTAACATGATCTTCTGATGTACATATAACAAACCAAAAGGCTGTATCACAAATAAAGATGAAATATGAGAATAATTTTGAAAATCAAGAAAAAGATAAGGGTGCCCAATGTTAGTACTGTTTTAGGCAACTTTATACCCTTTTTTTTTTAACCCTTTATACAGAATAAACTTACAAATGCAGGAATCAAGGCAGCAAAATGATCTTTACTTGCATAAGATACAACTGTTTGGAAAAACCCTAAAGGATCAATTAAAAAATTATTTTAAAGAATAAGAGTTATTTAATCAATAGCATAAATTACTTGACAATAATTTTAGAAAAACTAAATAATCTTGGAAAAAAAAGTTGAGACTATAAACTTTACTTCTTTCACTTACACATATTATACCTATGATAAAGACTTCTGGGTATGATAGCACATACCTATAGTCCCACCTACACAGGAGACTTAGGTGGGAGGATCACTTGAGCACATAAAAAGACCAGCCTGCACAACAATGAGATCCCATCTCAAAAAGTCTTAAAAAAAGATAGATAGACAGACAGACAGACAGATAGATAGATAGATAGATAGATAGATAGATATCAAGACAAACCTAAGAGCCATAAATTAAAAGTATGACACATTTATCTTTTTTTGATAGTGCTGGGGATCTAACTCAGGCCTTGGTAAGTGCTAGGCAAGCACACTACTACTGAGCTACACTCGCCCCCCCACACACACACACACATTGGTATGCTATATACACACATTTCTTCCTATGTTGAAAATGACAATCTGGGTCTAAAAAAATTTCATAATACACATCACAAATGGGAAGAAGGAAGAGGAAAACTAGCAAAGAAAACAAAATGTAGTCATGATATGCTAAGAGTCAGATTTAAAATTTTCAGGAATTTTCCAACACAGCTGATAAACACAAACATTATTACTGAAATTATATAAACTTATAATACAACAAATTATATTTAAGGGGGATGGACATAAAGCTCAGTGGTAGAGTGCTTACTTAACATGTTTGAGGCCCTGGGTTCAGTCCCAGCCTTGAGGAAGGGGAAACTATAAACACACACACACACACACACACACACACACACACACACACACACACTTAAAATAAGGTCAGAAATACTCAAAATTTATCACTTCCTTTTTACTTTATTACATTTTGCTACCATCTACTTTGTGGAGCTTATTTTTCATTTATATCATGGCAAGAAGATCATAAAATGGTATATTCTCAACTGTGTTCTGTGGCATTAAGTTATTGGACTAAAATGGGCCACAGTGGGAGTATTTACAAAAGAGGACAAGACACTACAAACCAGAGCTCCCTTTACACACATACAAGTCAGTTGTTAATATATTCCAGAGTACCACTGGATATATGAAAAATATTTATATCCTTTGACCTAATAATTCAGTCTCTCAGAATGAACCATAGGTAAATAAATTAGAATATGCACAAAGGTTTACATATGTTTGATGTTTTTCTACCCTATTATATAATAATATACATTAATAAAAAGCAACTTAGAAGCTAGGGACAGAGGCATGTTTGCCGTTTCAGCTACTCAGCAGGCTAATGCTTGAGAATTGTGAGTTTAACTCTAGACTGAGATCTTGTCTCAGACACAAAACAACAAAAACCTACCTCAATGTCACTAAGTTGGAATAAACTATGATAAGCTGTTTGAAAATATTTAATGACATGAGAAAATTGCCATGATATAATCCAAATGACTAAAAAAAGAATAGAACAGGCAGGTATAGTGGTGGATGCCTGTACTACCAACACTGGAGAAGCTAAAGCAGGAGGATTCTAAGTTTGAGGCCAGCCTGGACTACAAAGAAAGTTTTAGGTCAGCCTGGGCCATATAGGGAGAACCTGCCTCAAACAAAAGAAAAGTGCAAAATGCAAAACTACATACTAACTGTTACCTTCTAGAAGGAAAAGTGCTTATTTACAAAGAAAAAAGACTGACTAGAAAATAAACTTATGCCTGCAGCCATAGCCCTGTGGAAGCTAAGCAGGGTTGGGCCTGGTTAGTACTTGGATGGGAGACCACCTGGGAACACCAGGTGCTGTAGGCTTGGGAGACGGACCCGGCAACCCACTCCCAAAAATCAGTCTGCCACTGAAAACCCTATGAACAGCAGAGAAGCACTGACAATAGTGTTTTGTCTGTTGTACATAGGGTCGCTATGAGTCGGATACTGACTCGATGGCATTTAACAACGACAACAAGAAAATAAACTTATTTTACTTGAAAAGCAACGAAGAGCCAATTCTGGATGAACGGTTTCTGTTATCTGGAACTTAACTCTCAATTTTTCTCCATCAAAGTTCCAATTTCACCAGTATGCACACCTATTCCACATTTTCTCATTCCCGTTACTTATAGTGAATAAAGTATCCCTCCTACTAGTTAATGTCAGTTTAACATGGGTCTGAAAACTATTTCTTCCCATTTATCACAAAATCTTTAAATTATATCCTTTGCTCCTATATCTTCATTTTCTCTCCTTCTCCCTCTCCCTTCCCTTTTCCTCTCTCCGTTCTTTTCCTGGGTATCAAACACAGGCCTTGCACATGTTAAACCTATCACTGAGTTATAACCCCAGCCCCACATTCTCATTTTTAAGAAAATCATCTTTAGGTCCCTATTTCCTTCCCAGAAACTGCCATGTTTCTTTTCCTTCTCCAAACAACAACAACAACAACAACAAAACTATCTAAATTTCATGTTTTTATATCTTCAGTTTTGGCCCAAACTAACACACTGAAACTTTGGGGTTTTTTTTGTTGTTGGTAGTGGTGGTTTTGTTTTTTGTTTTGTTTTGGTTTTTTGGTTTTGTTCTTTTTTTTTGTTGTTGTTGTTGTTGTGTTGTTGTTGTTGTTGTTTTGGGTACTAGGGGTTGAATCCAGGGACTTCACGCATGCTTTGCAAATACTCTGCCACTGAGCTGCACCCCACCCAACTTTTTTACTTTTTATTTGAGACAAGGTCTCACTAAATTATGCAGGCTGCCTCTGGCCTTGAACTTGAGATCTTGCCTCTGCCTCCCAAGTAGCTGGGATTACTGGCATGTATCACTGTGGCTAATTTAGTACATTGAAACTTAATGCCAAGGTCACCAATGTCCTTGTCACATAATCTAATGTGTTATTTTGATTCTACTTTTTTTTTTTCTTTTCTTGTCTCTTCTTTCCCTTCTTCCCTCCCTCTTCCCCTCCCTGCCTCTCTTCCTACCTTCCTTCCTGTTTTTGACAGTACTGGGGAGTTGAACCCAGGGTTTTGTGCATGCTAGGTGAACTCCATCACTGACCCACTCCCTCAGCCCCTTTTTTATTTTGATACAGAAATTTGCTAAATTGTTCAGGCTGCCTCTGGCCTTCAACCTGCAATCCTTCTGCCTGTACCTCCTGAGTGACTGAGATAATAGGCCTGCACCACTATATCAATTTTGGTTCTTTTACTTGATATCACAGAATTATTTCACTCTACACTCATCCCGTTCATTTTCAGTTTCTACAGGTGGAGATTTATGACACTAAATTGTTCCATTCACAAAGAATTCCATTTCAATAAATGCATTTCAACATAAAAGAAATGAGTAATGCATATAGTAGCCTGTGAATAACAGAATTTTGGATATTTAAATTTTTTATCTTAATACTTTTCTGTATTTTTAAAAATTTTAATGAAAACTACACTTCAAAAAAAATTTTTTTAAAGACAGAGTCTCATTACATAGCCCAGGCCAATAACCTCCTGAACATTGGGATTACAGAGTGTACCACCATGCCCAGCTATACTTTTAATTTCCAAAAAGTTGAAGGATACCGAACATGATTAATTTTAAGAAGCAATAACTAAATAGTAACTTGTAGAGCTGCATATATACTTTTATTGTAAACAAAAAATTACACCAATGTGAGATATTTTGTTAACGCTTTACCACTGGGCTGCACCCCTAACCTATTTTTTATTTGTTTATTTGGAGACAGGGTCTTGTTAAGTTATATAGGATGCCTCAAACTTGTGATCTTCCTGCCTCAGCCTCCTGAGTCAATGGGATTAGAGGCATGCACCACTGCACCCGGCAAGAATTTACTTTTTAAAGCTCCAAATTATATTCTCAAATAGTTTTAATTCATATACCTAAAAGGTAATAGAAGTACTAAGAGATGACATTCTTGCCTCATTGAGGAAAACCTATTTTTACAATGCTTAGTAAATTTAATAAAATAATACTTTTAGAAAGAGTCCTACCACAACAGGTTGAAATAAAACTACCACAAAAAATGATAAAGGGCCAGGTGTGGTAGTGCACACTTGTAATCCCAGCAATTTGGGAGGGGGAGGCAGACACAGGATGATCACAAATTTAAGGCCAGGGGTAGCCTGTGTAACCTAGTAAGACTCTGTCTCAAAAAATAAAAAATAAAAATGCACTGAGGATGCAGCTCAGTGGTAGAGCATTTTTAAAGCATGCATGAGACCTTGGGCTCAACCTCCAGTATTGTGCACACGTACACACACAGACACACACACACACACACAGACACACACACAAATTATTTTAAAAGGCTGACCTTAAGTTATCTAGCTTAACATTCCTTATCAGACAAACTTTAGAATATACAATGTAACATGGAAATGTAGTACACATAATAAGTGGTGATGGGAAGCTGATCCTTAACAGGGCATAAAGAATAATTTTACTAGCAGAAAGGAATGCAAAAGAAGTAAACATCAAAAAATATAATAAAAATATGAAACATAACCATAAAAACTTTGGTGAAGAGGCCATTTTTAAGCTTAAAAATGGAAGTAAAATATTTTTAAAAATCTAAAGAATCGGCAAGTTAATATATGATTTTTCTGCATATCAAAGTTATTTTTTAAGGAAAGTACCAAAAAAAGGAAAGAAAGAAAAGAAAGAAACCAACCAGACACAATAACAAAAACGTCAGCCAGGAATGGTGGTACATGCCTGTAATCCCAACATGTGGGAGACTAGGCAGGGGAACCATAAGTTTGGGGCTAGCCTAGGCTACATAATTTGACTTTGTTTCAAAAATAAATAAATAAAAGCAAAATAATTATATAAAGTATAATGTATTAATACTTCAAACAATTTATAAGTAGCTTATATATATGCTAAAATC
>VMDO01026840.1:15000-26135 GCA_007922755.1 Pedetes capensis
TCAGTGGTACAGCACTTGCAAAGCATCCAAGCACAGAGGCTCTGGATTCAACCCCCAGTACCACAAAAAAAAAAAAAAAGAAAGAAAGAAAGAAAAAATGTTCAACTACATCAAATTATTACTATGATCATATCAAATAGATTTGAACGCAAGGTAATACAATTTCCTACTCTTCAAACAAGCCCAATTCCAATCCCTTATTTAGGTTATTACATCCTTCAGGATATTAATTATATTAGTCTGGTCATTATCATATTACACTAGAATTTCTTCAATAAATGACTGGTCTTTCTTTTATGCACATTCAACAGATTTCTTCCAAATCTATCTTTCTAAAACACCATTTTTTTCTTTTCTTTTATTTTTTTTTCGGGGGGGGGGTGGTACTGGGAAGTTAAATCCAGGGCTTTGAGCCTGTTTTGTAAGTGATCTACTACTGGAATGAACCCCAGCCCTTTTTTTGTTTTTTTCCTTAGACAGGGTCTTGCTATGTTACACAGGCTGCCTCTGACCTCAAACTTATGATCCTTCTGCCTCCACCTCCCAAATTGCTGGGATTACAGGTATGAGCCAGCCCTCACAACTATTTCTTTTTTTTTTGCAGGGTACTTGGGGGTTCAACCCAGGACCCTGCACATACTTTGCAAGTGCTCCATCACTGGGCTGTATCCCCCTCCCATTTTTTAATTTCTAATCTTGAGACAGGGTCTCACAAAGTTATTCAGGTTGCCTCTGGCCTGGAACCTGTGATCCTCCTGCTTCTGCCTCCCAAGTTGCTGGGATTACAGGCATGTGTCACCATGCCCGGCTAAAACACTACAACAACCTTTTAATCATGTCGCCCTTCTACTTAAAACTATTATTGTTGTTGTTGTTAGGTGCCGTCAAGTCAGTATCCGACTCATAGTGACCCTCATAAGGTTTTCAATGGCTGTTTCAGGATTGCCTTGGGAATGGATTACCAGGCCCTTCTCCCATTTTTGCGGTGCTGGGAATTGAACTTGGGTCCTCAGAGACTGCAGCAGTCTACCAACTGAGCTAAATCCCAGCCCCACTTAAAACTATTAGTTAATCTAAATGCCCCTTTCTCAGTTTATCTCCCAGAATTCTATTTTTTTTTTCCATTGATTGACTGATTGATTGATTGCAGTATTTTGAGGTTGAACCCAGGGCCTCGCACATAATTTGTAAGTGCTCTATCTCTGGGCTGCACCCTTAACCATTTATTTATTTATTTATTTATTTATTTATTTACTTACTTACTTATTTTTGGAGACAGAGTCTTGCTAAGTTATACAGGCTGCCTCTAGCCTTGAATTTGTCATCCTCCTGCCTCAGCCTCCAGAGTCACTGTGATTAAAGGCATGTGTCATCGCACCCGGCTACCTCCCACAATTTTCAAACATGTTTTAGATAGGTTTCTCTACATCTTCTCTTTTGTGTAGGTTGGTATTTTAAGATAACATATCTCTTTCTTTCTGGGCTAAGACAAGTGCCACCATCTCTTTTAATCCTTTTAATTGCAAAATAATTTTTAAAAGTATTTTGGGGATATTTAAATCATACTTAAGCATACTTAAGTAACTGTCCTGAACCATGTTGTATTTATATACAGGTTTATCTTCTTATATTATTTTTGACATGGTACCATACTGGACACTGAAATACTGGCTCTCAATACGTCTGACATTGCCAGTTTCACTATAAGCATTGAAACAGACATCATTTATGTAGTTAGGCCCCAAACACTTATAGCTAGCTTACATTTAGGGGCCATGACATTAAAGAGACATACAAAAAATACTTATATTAAGATCTGAGCATGACACTTGGTATAAGATGCTCACATAGTGAAAGAAACTTCAGGGCCAAAAATTTTTTTTGCAGAGGCCTGAGAAACTGAAAAAGACAGATTAACGGAAGAAAAGGCATGTTTCTTTTATTGTGGGGTTCACAAAGAACAAGCAAACACTCGAAGCAGACTCTGAACCTAATAAATCTTATTAACAAAGAGCAATAAATTGTAGAGAAGTATCTAGACAAAGGAAAGGGAAGTTGTGCTTCTAGGGTCAGTAAATTGTGGGAAGATATAAATAGCAGGGGGAAACCAATAGAAGATAAGAATTATTTTAGTAAGGTTTGTTTGTGCAGACTCATCTTGGTGCTGACTTTTACTTTTATGGACATAAAACTCCCCTAGTGAGGGGGATTTATGGCAATTTTCATTTCTTAGAAATTTCTGCTTTAAGTCAGATAAGGGAAGCTCCAAGAAGGCTTCTTTCTATTTCTGTTGATTCACAACTGCCTTCAGCTCAAAATAATGCATTTACTAAAGTGGCATATTTTGGGGTGGCATCTTGTGATTCCCTTCACTGCCCAAGAACACAGAGTACCTGACTCATGTACCTGCCTGGGGCTCAAGTTCAAACTGAATGATGGCTATTAAAGTTGCTTTCCTTCATCTCCGTTTTCTCCCTAACATAAATAACTGAATTTACATGAATTAAAAACACAAAAGATGAAACTTCTACAATACCCTTCTCCCTAAGTAAAGTATGAACTCCTTGATCATAGGCGCCATGTATTTTTTATCCTGAGTGCACTGAATTGTTTCTAATTTTCAGGAAATAGATGCTGACCTGATGCTTGCTATTAACGATCAATTTTTTCTTTTCTTTTCTTTTTTTTAATTTTTTTGCGGTACTGGGGGTTGAACCCAGGGCCTCGTACTTGCATGCTCTGCAAGTACTGAGCTGCACCCTCATACCCTCAGCCCAGTTTTTCACTTTTTGAGACAGAGTCTCACTAAATCACACAGACTGCCTCTGTTCTCAAACTCGAGATCCTCCTGCCTTCGCCTCCCAAACCGCTGGGATTATAAATGTGCGCCACTGAGCCGGGTTCTAATGATCAATTCTTAAACCAATTACTACTGCCTAATCCTGACTCAATGGCACCTAACAACAACAACAACAACAACAACAACAACAACAACAACAACAACGGACTGATAGTGAGGCAGGATAGAAAAATTAAGGGAACATGGGAAAAGAGCCCTCACCTCCAGGATCTGGCTTAAATCTTGCCCACTGATTGTCAAGAATTTCAACTACCAAGAAAACTGCTGTAAAGACAGCCTGCATAGAGACACTATTTTGAGAGATATTTCAAATGAAAATGTTATAATAGCAGTAAGCCATGTTTAAGGTCAAAATGTATGTGACCTCTGAGCTTAACCTTACTTTCTCCTGTGTAGTCCTGTGCGTCTCTGAGACAAGATTATGGCCCATGTTTGTAGTCAACATATGCCTAGACAATTTATGACGCAGTAAAAATTCCTTTGACAATTTCTATCCATGCATCTTAACAGCAGTTTTTTCTTATATATAAACCTACCAAGGCACCTCTTAGACCATGTAGTCTCATTTTACTAAGCAGAAGTTCCATAGATAGAAAATATACTGAAACATTTCTACTTAATCTTTTTAAATCCTTTAAACAAAGAAACTTCTTCTTTTGATCTATTTCGGCCTATGTTTCTATCATATTAGCACTTCTCTCATCCCTAAATGTGAACAATGCATCTTGTAAAGCTGCCTCACAATTTCATTCACAAAAGAGAAAATTCTTTAAGAGAGAAAGAATACGTAAACCATTTTTTCTTTTCTTTTCTTTTTTTTTTTGTACTTTGGCCACAAAATCATATATATAGCTGTTGTTCAGACAATTAAATGTAATTCCATCTCTCTGGAGAAGCCTGTGTCCTTGTCTCAGACATGCACTATTATTCGTTTCTTAAACGTCTTTTTCTTTCCAAATGTCCATGCTAAATCTAAAGTATGTATTGTCTCTTATCCTTAATAAACTCACTAACTTTGCTTCACTCTGTCTCATCCTGAAATTCTTTTCTGTAACTAGATCCAAGAACCCAACCCCACCTCCAAAGAAGTCTCAAAATGGGGGAACTCCTCAGAATATAGGTGGCAATGGTGGGATGCATCCTTCCACTGCTACTGACAGTGGTATATCATAATACAAAGGGGAACACACCTGTAATGCCAGTGACTCAGGAGGCAGAGACAGGAAGATTATAAGTTAGAGGCCAGAGGCAGCCTTCATAAACTAGTGACACCCTATCTCAAGATAAAAATAAAAAACGGACTAGGGGTGCAGCTCAGTGGTAGAGCACTTGCAGTGTATGAGTGAGGCCCTGGGTTCAGCCCACCAGTACCCCCCCCAAAAAAAAAGTACTGAAGAGGAGAAAGTGAGGTAATTTTTTTTTTTTTTGGTGTTTGTTTCTGTGGTGTATCAGTCACTGTTCATAACTGTGACAAAATACTTGAGACAAAAACTTAAGGGAGGAAGGATTTATTTTGGCTCACAGTTTCAGGAGTTTCAGTCCATGATCACTTGGTTCTGTTGCCTCTAGGCCTGCGCATGGTGAGGCAGAACGTTATGGTGAGATGAATGTGGTGAAACAAGATGGCTAACCTCAGAGTGACTAGGAAGCAGAAAGCAGAAGGGCTGGGAACAAACTATATATCCTTCAAAGGCACATCCCCAGCGACCTACTTCCTCCAATTAGGCCCTACTTCTTAATAGCCCATTGAGCTATGAATTCATCAATGGATTAACCCATTGATGAAGACAGAACACTCATGAGCCAATCACCTCTCAGCGCCACCAGCTCTGGACCAAGCCTTTATATACAATCTTTTCTGGAAACACTTCATATCCAAACCAAATCACATAGATAATTATAGGATTATTTTTAATTCCACTGTGAAGTACTAAGATTTTGAATACTGAAACAAACATGTCTTTTCACCCAGGTATACGTAATCACTTTAGTTGGTATCCACTGGACTTAAGCTGCAACATATTAAATGCTACCAAGAAAGAACAAAATATTTAACAAATTTTGAAAAAAAATGATCTATTTCTTATTTCTCATATTAAAACACACAGGTTAAATTCAAGATATTAAGACACAGAACTGGGGCTGGGGTTTAACTCGGTTGATAGAGTTCTGCTCTGTACTCCAAGGCCCTGTGTTAATCCTCAGCACCACAAAAATGGGAGAAGGACATGGCAATCCACTCCCAAAGTAATAGTGAAACAATCAGCCACTGAAAACCCTATGAATAGCAGAAAAGCACTGACGTAGTGCTGGACATGGCACAGTACCAGCAAGTGTTTCATTCTGTTGTATACAGTGTCACTATGAGACCCAACTTGACGGCACCTAACAGCAACAAGAAGACTCAAAACACTTCATTTTTAAAAGTGAAATTCTGTACTCAGGAGGCTAGTACAAGAGGATATCGAGTTTGAAACCAGCCTGTGCTACACAGCAAGTTCCAGGCCAGCCTGAGCTACACAGCCTGTGCTATACAGCAAGACCTTGTCTTTAAAAACAAACAAACAAAATACAAAATTCTGGTGACATTCTATTTAGCTTTTTATCCCCTGAATATGCCTTGTTCCTACCTTCTCATTTTACGCATAGTACAAACATTTACACATTCTCTAAAACAATTCTTCTCTTTTGCTGAGTTTTGGCAAGTATACCTATGAACAGGCTTTCTGGGAGAGGAAGAAAAAAGACAGCTTTCACTTAACTATCCAAAGCTATTACGTGTTTTCTTCTTGTATCAACTGTTTACTGTTTGCACTGTTCTTCTTTAGTAACCTACATCAACTTTCTACTTCAAACCCCTAAGGTAAGATTACAGATAAAAGTAATTTTAAAAACAAGCTGCTGAAAATACTAATGACAGTGCACAGGCATTTAATATAAGATAAACCACCATGGACAAAAAGCTCTGCAATAACCCCCTTTTTAAATAAAGAGATTTGACTCATAATCTCTATCAGATATGGTTGCCTTACAGACCCTAGTTCTTTCAGCATCCTGCACTAACCCATAAAGAGAAAGAATCATCACCCTGTGACTTACATGTTCCTACTAAATTTTTCAGACATTCAAGATGGGTTTTGCTGCTCCTTATATCATCATAATGATGTATGTTAATATTTTTCCCAAGGAAGATGAGAAGTATATTCCAACAACCATGTCATCAGCGAAACAAAAAATAACATAGCTAAGTATGGCTTCCCTCAAAACTTACCCTTCCACAAGAAGTGCCTATGTACAAGTTTCTTTGTTTCTGTTGTTTGTTTTATTTTTGAAGCAATATGTCACAGTGTTGCTCAGGTTGGTCCAGAGCTCCTATACTCAAGAGATCCTCCTGTCTCAGCCTCCCTAGTAAGCTGAGACTAAAGGCACATGTCAGCACATGACAAGTCACTTGCAAATCAATGTTCATCATGATACTGCTATTAAAGAAAATAAAACAAATTTCATTATTATGCAGTAATAAATCTCATTATTATGTAATAATTATTACATTATTATTATGTGATAATATTGTAATAATAACGAAGTATATAATTAACAATAATAATAAGCCTAATCACTGAAATTTCTCATCCTTCGCCAAAATATTATGCACAGATATTTTTATACCTTTGTGTTAGAAAGTTTTTGGACTCTTTCCTTTTTTCATGCTATTTTTAATGAGATTTCACTTTTTAGTGAAATTCAGTACTAATGTTATTGAAAATAAAAGCTGCAAGTTTTGTTGTCTTTTGTCCTTATGGATATGCCTATTATTGGCCATCCAATTAGTTTGCCTAAAAGAAATAAAAATATTTTTTGAGTCATCGCCATCAAATTCACTTGGAAAACTAGCTCCTCACCACCAAGTAGTGGAAAGGGACACAAGTAATATCCCTCAACTCTATGCTCAATGATATTAGCAGGTACGATCATGCATAGTTGTTGTTAGGTGCCACTGAGTCGGGTCCAACTCATAGCCATCCTATTTGCAAAGGAACAAAACATTCTCCAACACTGTGCCATGCCCAGGATTATGTCAGTGCTTCTCTGATATTCATAAGGTGGTCAATGGCAGATTGTTTCGGGAATGGATTGCCAGGTTCTTCTCCTTTGACTGCAGCACCTGGTATTCCCAGGTGGTCTCCCATTCAAGGACTAACCAGGGCCAACCCTGCTTAGCTTCTGAGATCAGGAGGGATCAGATGCCAAGGTGGTATGGCTGCAGACTCATGATCATGCATTAGGTGTCAAGAAAAATACACTCACAAAAGCATAGAAAAACCAAGGGGAAGGGAGGAATTCTGGTTAACAGCAATTAAAATAAAAGATTTTAATACCTCTGACCAGAAAGGGCAGTTCTGTCATTTTTAATCTGGCCTCCACAAACAAGCCTATCATTGAAATGGATGATTTGAAATTAACCTACCTTCCTCAGAGAAATCCAAGCAGTCAATTTCTTTTTTTTTCCTCTGGTACTGAGGGAGCTGAATTGCACATGCTCTCAAAGTGCTCAAACACTGAGTTGCACCCCTAGCCCCTTTTTTATTTTTTATCTTGAGGCAGGGTCTCACTAAATTACACAGGCTGCCTTTGACTTTGAACCTGGAATGATCCTGACTCCACCTCCAAATCGCTGGGATTATAGGAATGAGCCGTGAGGTGCCGAGGTCCAAGCAGTCAATTTTAAAAGCAATTAAAAGAGATTTGGATTGAGATTACCTCAAAAAAAAAAAAGTTGCAGAGCTACTTTCAGAAACCCAATGGGGCAGCTTTAATATATTAGGTGTAAAGGGGGCCCATCCTGTTCTTTTGTTGGATCCTTTCTTTCTAATCCCCAAATATTCAAAGTTTAATCACTTTTCATGATCTAGTTCAAGGCTACCTAAGCAATCACCCATGGAAAACCCTATGAGAGTCACTATGAGTTGGACCCGACTGGACAGTACCTAACAACAACAACAACAAAACCAAAAAAAAAAAAAAAAAAAAAAAAAAAAAAAAAAAAAAAAAAAAAAAAAGCCTTTTCTAATTATTCAAACCAGAATTCATTTTTCTACTCTTCTAAATTTTCATTAACTTTTATCCATAGCTCTCCAAATGCATTCTTAGGCACCATATTCAAAATAAACTTGAATGGAAGTTGCTGCCCCTTTTTCCATATTACTACAAAAAACCTGCATTAAATATCTTACAATTCTCCTGTGGTTGGTGTTGATTCAAACATTTCCTAAGTTTTCTGTTTTATTGAGTTACTAATATATAAAAAAATTCAGCCCATTAACTCATCCTTCCTCTTTTCTAAACATCATTATTTGTTGTAATGAGAACCAGAGAAGAGAGAGAAATAAAATTCTAAACTTCCATTTTAGCAAAAACTAAGAAAAATTCTCCATCTGAGCTATCAAGAACTAGGGAAAACAAGGATTGTTTACATTTTACTTCACCTGAGTCCCTGGGTTCAATCCCTACCACTTGGGGGGGAAATAACTTTTTAACTTCCTTCTATTTCCTGTTTATTTAGTGATGAGACACTAAATAGCAGGGAAATACTTGAAGGGGCAGTTGGTAAAAGGGAGAGAAGATAAGGACACAGGCTAATTCACAAAATGACTAATGTAACTCTAAATAATGACCAGTTACATGAGCATATGTAAAGTTATGATCCCACTTAACACAAAACTAAAATGCAACACCTTGTCCTTTAATAATTTTGAATTTATAGTTTAGAAAAAAGTACAGGCTACTATCTGCTTGATTAAATTTGGCCATATATTCTGTTACATTACCAACATATCCAGTCACTTTGTGAAGCCAAGAAAGAGAAAAATGCACTCTTAGAACTGGTTCTCAACCTTGAAGCACTAAAAGCTACTTCATCATCCAGTGTGGGGACAAGCACATGCATGCACATGTGAATCTAATACCATGTTGTGCAGAAAGCTCAGTATAAACGCATCATCATAAATCACACAGGTATCCACTTATTTTAACAAACACAAATCAAGGCATAGTTATCTGTGATTCCTAAAAGAATATGTGAAGGAATATTTAACATTTTTTCCTCCCACTCTTAATGAAAACTTGAGATTATTGAGGTTTTCCCTCTCTCCTTATAATCACTACTGACAAAAGGCAGGAAACTATTATAGCTGGACTTACACATACTTTTAAAATACTGTAAGTGACCACCAAAGCAGAAAAGACTACTCATTAGAGGCCTTCTGAAAAATCAGAGTAGCTTTATAGCTTTAGTATTTGCATTATTCTAAACCCATTATAAAGTCTTACCAAATTTTCTATCTTAATTTATGCCACCCATAAGCTAAAAGTACTACCACTTTCTCCATATTAGATGACATTATTTTGCAGCCTAATTAATCTCAATCTATTGTCAGTGTTGTTTCCCAAAAACTATATATAACTAATAAAATATAATTAGTAATATTCTCAAATCAAATACAATTCAGTTATTTATCTATGGACAAAGTCATGCAACATTTTTCCAAAAGCTGAATGGTTGTGTAATCCAGGTTTGTTTAGTTGGCTGGTTTGGTTTTGAGCAAGATTAAAAACATGATAGGTAAGACATGATCTCTTAAACTTGTTTCCTTCAAATCTTCATTTTATTCAGAATTTAGTTTAAATTAAATATTTAAAATTGAAGCTGATCTGCGTTGCAAACACAGCTAAAATGCAGAGCTTCTGTAGCAGCAGTGACCAGATTTTAAAAGCAGGTAGATCAATTAAAAAGAAAATTCACCAAGCACAGGCTCCACGTGTGAGTGGAATGGTTTATAATAGCTTGCAAATGACTATGTGCTTGCTGTAACCAGCTGTTCTTAAATTATGAATATGCAACCAATTCATGTTAAAGCCAAATCCCAGCACTATTTCTACAGAGAAATCCCAGTAGTTTTGCTTGTTCTACATGTTAGTTCTGTTAAGGATACAAATAGCAGTAAGCTTCAGAACAAATAGGACCAAGCTATTGGCATTTCATGCACTAGGTCCATTATCACAGCAGGGAATGTCAATCATTGGTACATTCCTATAAAAGCTCAGGCAATATGACAATGATCTCTTAGGGAAAAAAAAAAAAAGCAAAATCTCTGTAGCATACTCAAAGTCCTTCTGACAATCTAATGCTTTCTTACTATGGCAAATCAGATTGTCAGACCTGATCTACTAGGAGACTTGCATTAAGCTTGAAACATTTAAAAACATCAATCATAAAAACAAAGACAGGGCATTGAATTATACAGTATTAACCTCCAGGGTTTGCATACAAAGACCTTAGATTTATTTATGTCCCAGAGAGTTAAGAGCTACAGTACAACATTCTCTACACCAAACTGACTGCCAATTTGATGAACCTCTCTGCCCTCAGCAGGAGTGCACCGTCTTTGATTAATGAGTACATGTTTGTGGAAAAGTGTTAAGAGGGGGAAACAGAAAAAAAACACACAATTATGTCTACACATAACTAAAGGACCCAATGCAACAATTATTTTCAAACTACATGCCCCTTTTCTTATATACACATGTACACATATGCCCAAATAAAATTGGTATAGTTCTTATCTGTATATTACCTGCATTATTCTCAATGCACAAAATTTTTTATTTGAATGAATAGCATTCAAAAGCGAAAATACAAGCTACATTTTACACATCATGAAAACTATTTTAAAAGCATAAATTTCATTTTCTAAAAAGAAACTGAAATATATAATAAAAACTTAAATATTTGTCATAACTATTTTCACCTCAGATTTTTATAAAAACTCATTTTGGAAATTTCATGCTTACCTTATAAGTCAATGGAGTAATAAATATTTTACATCTCAAACTCTATTACAATTTGCCACAAATCAAACAGTACTCAAAATAGATTTAAATATCATGGAAATTCCTTTAATTTCCCTGCTTTCAGCAGATGTCAATATTTTATAACTCGATATGTAGTTGTAAATGAATTAAATGTTATTAGTAATTTCAAAGTTAATATTGACAACAGAAGACTTAGAAAAGTTTAAACTTTGCATGACTTCTGTTCAGAATTACCTCAAGAACCTCAATGCTGAAAATTCTTAGGTAAATAATAGGATGTTTACTGGTATTACTATAGTATCTCTTAGAACGGACTAAACTGAGATTCCTTTAAAAAAGAGTTTATTTTTAATATACAACTTGATTTTCCATAATTTGGTTTGTATGAACATCTGCCTTGATA
>VMDO01026841.1:0-26108 GCA_007922755.1 Pedetes capensis
TTCCATCTTTAGAATCTGTGCAGTAGGCATGTTGAGTATAGTTGAATTTAAAAGTTTAATTATGGGACAGAATAAATAGAATATCATATAAAATGTTAATCTTAAACATAATTTTAATCTAAATCATTTTAAATAAGGTTTATTTAGTAAAATTAACATTTTCTTTCAGCTAACATGCAGAATCACTTGCCACACTAGAACCAATATGTTATGGTGGCTTATATTTACAGTTTATTTTGAATTATCTGCTTATGCTACCTAGGCCCAACAGATTATATAATAGCTGTGCCTCATTGTAAACTTTTAGAAAATATGTAAGAGTAAAATATTGTACAAAATTTAGTCTCTTCAGAAACTCTGCCTTCTTTAACTATTTGATGAGTTTGAATTTTAAACTTTGTATATACATTATGATACCCATTGCCTTTCAGCTTTAACTTAGGCATTAGCCTTTCAAGACCTTTTCAAATTTAATTTTTAAATTTTGCTCACTATTTCTTCTTGATAAACACATTATATGTAGAAAAATAAGATGATATTCTTTTTTTAAAAAACAAATACTTGATACTTTAATTCTGCTTTGGGGGACATAAAGTTGATTTTTCTGGCAGTCACTAACAATATAATGTAGTAGACTCTTTTTGGCACAAATTGTAATAATGAAAGCATTTTAGATTAATAAACACTAGCTTATGAAAGACTTAAGCAAAATAATGCCGAATAATTGCTGCTAGGATTAGATTTTGTCTTTTTGTTTTCAGTCTATTCTCTGTATTAGTTTATCATCCATAAAACTATGTACTGTGAGTACATGTGCCTGTAGACAACACTGAAATTCTTATATGATGCTTCTGTGAAATCTTCTTAAGTAAGATACTTGTGAAATTTAAAAGAAACCTTTTTAACCAGAAGAAGTCTGGATTGATATTTGGTAAAGTATTCAAAAAATAGCCCTACTAAAGACCTAAGATCATAACAAATGATACACATAACCTCAAAATGTCAAACTAGGATTTTGTGAAACAATGAATTATATAATCCTTATAGATTTTTATGATTTTTCCATTAGTCTTTCACATCTAGTTAAAAGTATTTTTAGCAACTCTCATATTGAACTTTCCAAAGCATTAAACTTGTTTTTATAGGAACAATGCTCGTTTCCTTCTCACATGTCATTTTTTTTTTACATACTATTTAGTTGAATCACCTAATTACAATGATAAATATAACTGACACAAACAGGTTTAACAGCTAACAGAACCAGATCTTATAAGCACACAGTAAATTAATTAAGCAGATTATCAGTTAAGAGAATTTTACTTTTGGTATGAACTCCTTGAATTTCATAACAATTAAAACTGAGCTGCAAATATTCTGTGTAAAAATATGAAAGTGAAAGTTTTAGAGGCTTTCAGTAAGTGCACTTCACTGGTAGAATCTGTACACAAATCTTGTCATAGCAACCCCTACCAACTTCTTTCCCATTCATCTTCTAAACACATACACTTACATACATGCATATACATACACATATATGCATATTCCAGTATGATACGAAAAAGTGACTCCATTGGCTCATTTTATGATCCCGAGTTCTCTTCTATTGTTTAACATAAAGATCTCTAAGATTACCTGGTTAGTTTGCCTAAATTCTTTTCTATTCCCCCCCACAAAAAAATTACAAGTGACAATAGTTAACATAAGAGTTTCTATAAAGCTTCTTCTGGTCATGTTTTTGAAAAATCCAGCCAATTTGATAAAAATATATTTAACACATATAGAAAGAGGCACTACAAGGTACTCTAGAAATCAATATACCTTCTAGTACTTACTAGACAGGTAGCATTTACCGTATATTCTCGATTCTAATCCACACAATTTCAAGAGTTTTAGAGGGCTACCGAGTCAGATGTGGTTTAGAATCACATGTAGATTGGATTTGCATGAAAGCTCTCTCAACTATGATCCAATCCAGACATGATTCTAATCCACATCTGATTTTGTAGCCCTCTAAAACTCTTGAAAGGATGTGGATTAGAGTCTAGAATATAGGGTCTAACACATAACTTAAAGTACTATGATACAATATGGTATATAAGGTTCACTAGTGTAGTTTACACTTACTTCTGTAGATGTTTAAAGAAGTAAGGTTGTCTATATTTAGCATGACCAAAGAAAACTAAAAAGAGAAGCCAGTTGAACTGAGTCTTGAAAGCTGAATAGAACCTTAACAGTGAAGTGCCCGCTTTGTGTACTAGGTAGTGTATACAAAGATAATTTCATAGATACAGTACTTCCCATACAATTTTACTTTGGCAAGGATGAAAGAGACCTGAGGAAAACACTATATGAGGGCTTTTTTTAAAAAAAAAAAAGAGGATGTCACATAGCACAACATTGCCATCTAAGACTATATTCCAAGTCTCCTTATTCTGAGTATACTCATTTAGGAATTTATATTCTAACAAGTAAATCTGGTATGACAAACCCAAAAAAGAACATTTAGATAGAATAAAGTTAATTAATAAGATAGCAAAGTATTTCCTATCTACATACATCTGTCAAAGATATGTTAGAAGCAGTGTATATAAAGTACGTAATGACTATGAATGGGCAGAAAATACTCAAAATAGTTCTTTGATCGGGGATGGTAGAAGTAAAAGTATCTCTGATACTTTTTGAGAAGGTCCTTACTACTTCCAGCAGTGAGTTCTATCCCTTTCTTTTGTTCTTTAAAAGATACTGGATTTTTTTCCCCCAGTACTGGGGGGTTGAACCCATGGCCTCACGCTTGCATGCTTTGCAAGGGATGTACCACTGTGCTGTACCGCCGGCCCCTTTTTTTTTTTTTTTTTTTACTTTTTATTTTGAGACAGAGTCTTGCTAAATTACATAGACTGCCTCTGGTCTTGAACTTGCGATCCTCTTGCCTCTGCCTCCCGAGACACTGGGATTACAGGCCTGAGCCACCACGCCCAGCTGCTATTGGAAGAATTTTAAGAATTGCTAGATTACAAGAACAAAGATATGGTTAATACATGTTAAATATTTGATGTTAATATCAAACATTTCCCATATTGACCAGATTCAAGGAAAGAATGCATGGAGATTGCTATATTTAGCAAAATGTATGCCTAATAACATTCATGTACCCACATTGAAAGAAAAGCAAAAAAAAAAAAAAAAAAAAAAAAAAAAAAAAAAAAAAAAAAAAAAAAAAAAAAAAAAAAAAAAAAAAAAAAAAAAAAAAAAAAAAAAAAAAAAAAAAAAAAAAAAAAAAAAAAAAAAAAAAAAAAAAAAAAAAAAAAAAAAGCCAAATCAGAAAGTAATGACAAAGAATGTAGAGAGTGTTTATAAATTGATGAGTACATAGAAGGCCAGTGTGTGGCTAAAGGGATGAGAGAACATTTGAGAGGAGTACAATGTCTGACTATATGTGTAGGGAATCTGGAGAACTTGAGAAAGTATGTTTATATAACTAAGAAAGCAAACAGAATGATCAGAAGATGTGGAATATGAATTAGAATATATCAAAGAACTTGGACTACATCAAAAAGCAAGCTTATAGTCAGGTGTGGTGGTGTACACCTATAATCCTGCCACTCGGGGTAGAGGCTGGAGGATCACAAGTTCAAGGCTAGTTTGGGCTACATAGCAAAACTCTATCTTATAATAATAGTAGCAATAATATATAAAAGATAAGAGAGCTTATATACTTTGAGGCTAGAATTTAACTGTAATGGTCAAAGTATAACTCCAGTGACAACTTTCACATTTTACCAATCTCTTTCTGTTCTCATGATATCTTATAACAGAGTACATATTCTCTTGCCATGTGACTAAGCTAGTCTTCTGTGGGTTATATTCAGCATACAACCCCATAAAATTATTCTAACCTCTGTAATACCATTTTGGCGTTTAATTTGTTTGCCTATTTGTTTAGTTTTTTACTTATTTTGGTGGTAGGGTTTGCTCCCAAGGTCTCTCACATGCTAACCACACATTCTACCACTGAGCTATACCCCAAACCCTCAGATATTTTTTAATTGATCATATATTCTGTAGCCATCCATGCCAGTAGCAAAAATTGATGACATATCATCAGCAGTGGTATGTGTCTATTTTCAGCTTAACTACTATAACTTAGATTATTTTTGTCACTATTTACATTGAAGCCTCAAATTTGGACTCATAATAATTTAAATTAAGACCATCTATTTCTCACATAAGATCAGGAAGTGCCAAGTATCTCCAGTGATTACCAATTTAAGTTATATAGTCATAATTCTCCACATTTTTCTGAAATGAAACAAGTCTTAAAAACTCAGAATGTATTTGCTTAATAGTTTGTTTGATTTCTTGGGAATCTACCATTCAAGTGTCTATCTGATACGTTACATTTCTTAGCAGTATAATTTATAAATTATACAACTCATTTAGATGTGTATTGGCTAAAGTTGTAAATTTTTCACATCGTTAAGTCCTAGTCCTGTCTTTTCTCACTACCAACCTGATTTAACATAAACGTGGTTAAAATAAAAATTAATATAGGAAGTTTGTAGTGTACATATCCTCACCCTATCTAGATTTATAGGTTGTATAGGAGTAGTAACAGTACAGAGAGGAATCACCTCTGTATTACTCTGGTTTTTTTTTTTGTTTTTTTTTGTGTTTTGTGGTATTGGGGGTTGAACCCAGGACCTCATGCTTGCATGCTCTGCAAGTGCTGGACCACTGAACTGCACCCTCAGCTCATTTTTTTTTTACTTTTTGAGACAGGGTCTCGCTAAATTACGCAGACTGCCTCTGGTCTCGAACTTGCCGTCCTCCTGCCTCCTCCTCCTGAGCTGTGGGGAATACAGGCATGCACCACCGTGACAGCTTGTATTACTCTGGTTTTTACATGAAAAAATAAAATTTGCCTCAGAGAGTAGAGGGAATAGTATGGTACTTTATAGAACTATCTATGAAAGCATTTTCCCTCCCAAGAAGTTTCTCCCAGGGAGACTACAACTATGGACAAGCCTGGAGGTCACACTCCCTTATAATCAGGCCCTTCCTTTCTAGCCCCTTTGCTTCTGATTGCTGGAACTCTGTCAGAAACCAAACAAACAAAACATTCACAGTTAATTAGCAGGAAAAAGGCTTCTAAGAAAAGGCAGGACACATTTGTTAAAAACCTGAGTTGCCTACCCTTCTACTCCGAGTTAAATGACAATTTTTCCAATGGATGGGGCAGCTTATTTGTAGTACTCTAAAACTTTTAAAAAACCTTTTCAAGCAAACATATTTTATGTAGGAAATACATAAACAAATGAGAAGTGAGGGAGAAGCTGGTCTGAATTTTTATAAGTCTTAAACTCTACTGCTACAAGAAGACAAAAGAACACAGGAAAATTGGAAAAACCTCATAGCATAACACAAAAATTCCTTACTTCTGCCTTCTAGAAGGAGAGCATAAAATGCAGGGACTTGGAGATCCAAAGATGGAATATAAAGCAGAGTTTTCTAGTTTTATTGCTAGATGTGGAAAAAATAAAAAGCTACAAGATGTTAATTAGGTAAGATGTTAGAGCTATATAGTGTCATGGATTCCGTATTTTGTAGCTGAAAAATACAACTCAGATCAGTAAAGCAGTTTCCCCAAAGGACACCCTAGTTAATGATAGAAATTAAATTAAAAGCAGATAAAAATAAATATTAACATGTGGAAATATAAAAGGTAAAAAATAAATTTTCTAAGCAACTGAATGACTAGAGCTTTCTGTTGAGTAAAATAAGCTGTCTGATCTTAAACTCCCTATCAGAGTATTCAGGTTGATTGTAATTATTATAAAAGGTGTAGAAAGATGGCTTGTATGATCTCTTCTGTCCCTTAGCCCAAATGGAAAAGTAACTTTTAGGCTTTGTATCTCCTAGAATATGACTGTCTCAGATAGAGGACACATAGCTTCTGGTTTTCAGTTTTATTTTCATTACCTCTTATGAATTCAACGTTACTATGGTTCTGTTCAGAAATTTTGACTCTTAAAGTATATGATTTAAAATTTTTCTATATTTATTGTAATTTATCACACATTATATATAATTCTGAGATTGCAATGTTAGTCACAGGAACAACAAAATTTAATATAGGCCATTGGACTTTATTGGCAGATTTTCGAAAATGTACTTACTATATTTTCCTCTGTTGGTGGTTATTTGTACGCCTCAAGCAAAAGAGGAGATTTGTGCTATCAAACAAGCAAAAAGAAAGGGGCATCCTGTCTCTTTTCCTTCCATCTCTCTTCAGAGCTTGTTTGAACTGTAACTTCCCTTGGGGAGAGATGAAAGGAATATCTATTCATGCCAGACAGAGAGCTAGACAAACCAAAAAGGATTCCATCAAGTCCACCTTGGTGAACTAGATCATTTTATTGTTTACAGGAACATGGGTCTAGGGTTTAGCTCAGTTGGTAGAGTGTTGCTCCATACTCTCTGAGGACCCAGGTTCAATCCCCAGCACTGCAAAAACAGGAAAAGGATGTGGCAATCCATTCCCTAAGCAATCACCACCCCCCACCCCCCAAAAAAAGAAATCAGCCATTGAAAACTCTATGAGAATATCTATGAGTTGGACCCAACTTGATGACACCTAACAACACCACTACCACAGGAGCATGGGTGACTCTCTAAAAGCCTCATGGGCAGCTTCATCACCAGGAAAATGATCAGAGGAACAAGACACACTACACTTCATTGTTTCTTCCAGCTCTTACATTCTTTCTTCCCCCTCTTCCATGAAGTTCCCTGAGGCTTGGAGGAGGTATCTTATAAATCATTATTTTCATCCATTTAGGCCTGAGCTTTAGGCCACCAAGACACAGCAACAGTGTATATCACAGCAACAGACACTCATTCCTAGAATGATAGAGGGCAGTTTGACAGGCACAACATATCTATTTAATGAAACAATAGCAGTAACCTCCTTACTGGGGCCTATGATTTCTCCAGCCACAGGTCTTTGTCTTGGCTTATAGTATTAAACATGTGCTCCTATGTAGAGCAAGCCTTAAATCCAATTGGAAAGTAATTGGTTGTACCCATAACAGTTGTGCCACTATTGCACTAGCAGGCACATCTTATCTGGCATGTTAATAGCATAACATGTGGGATCTATAGCCAAGCAGGACCATTGGCAATAGTTCTCCCCTAGCTGCCTGCATAATGACGTCTGGCATTACAAACACTAGCCAGTAGGGAGGGAGCTTCCAGCTTAATCCCAGAATGCTTTCTGCGTGTCTGGTGACGGTAGTGTGCAGTGTCTTCAGCTGTGAGGATATATGATCCAGTTCTGGCATGCAACCAATAGCAGTGGCAATAGCCTGTATGGTCTGTCCACCCTGGCCAACAACTCATGGGGAGATAGCCTGCCCCTGGCAGGGGATTTTCATTTAATAACCTTATGGCTTCTGAGAGTGCTCTTTCCCACCCATGCAGGGTGCCTTCATTTAAACTCTTTGCTGTTTAAGCAACCCATTCTTTCTTTCAGTCAACTAAGTCCCTTATAAATAAGCTGTTTTACTGTTACTGAAGTGGAACCAGTGATGGGATCCAGTTGTTGAAATGCTTTATATGTGGCTAGCAGTTGGTGTCCTAGTGGCAAACTTGGCTTCTATCCCTTACCGTGATTGGGATAAAACCATATTGGGATTATTTGCTTAGGTTGTTTCTGCCACAGCCCTCAGCTGTAGCCCTCTAAGTTTCTGTTAACTTCTCACAAAAAGGGCATTGAGGTATTGAGGCACACAGCTGTTTACCCTGTCCTACAAGGATCTTAGCTTGCTTAAAAACCTCTTGAGCCTTTCTATCTCAATCCCATGTGGAATCCTTTTTTTCAAGTTATACAAAAGGTGGGGGTGGGGGATGTAGAGTACTTACCTGGCATATGTAAGGCCCTAGGTTTGATCCCTAGCACTGGAAAAAAAAAAAACATCCAGGGCAAGGTGGCTTATGACTATAAACCCAGTAACTCAGGAGGTGGAGCCAGGAGGATCAGGAGTTTGAGGCCAGAGGCAGCCTGCATAATTTAGCAAGACCTGATTCAAAATAAAAAGTAAAAGAAGTGGTCTGGGGATGCAGCCCAGTGGTAGAGCACTTCCAAAGTGTGTGTGAGGCCCTAGGTTCAACCCCCAAGTACTGAAGAAAAAAAAAAAGCCAATACCCCAGGAGCCCCAAGAACACCTGCAGCTGTTTTACATTCATAAGCACTGGCCATTGTAGGATTTTCTCAATAACCTGATCAGGTCTCATGCTCATCTTACCCAACCATAAGACTCCCAAGAATTTCACAGCTGTGCCTTGCCTTTGCATCTTGTGTAGGTTGATTTCCCGTCATCTTTCCTTTAGATATACCTGGATGTCCTTCAGATATCTTTCTAAATCTATAATATAGACACTCAGAAGCATTATATTATCTGTGTAATGAAACTTTTTTATAGAGGGTGGGCAGGATGTCAAAGCAAGGATGATGGGGTTATCATCCCATGGCAAATAGTGGTAATGTGGGACCTTGGGGAAGTGTTCTGAAACCTTGGGGAGCCTTGGGGAAGTGGTCCGAAGGTGTGCTGTCTGTTCCGGGTGAATGTGAACTGGTCTTGGGATTCAGCAGCTAAGGGGATAATGAAAAAAAAAAAAAAAAAAAAAAAAACACCACGATCAAGATCCAGTACAGCATAAAGAGCCAATAAGTAAACCTAACAAGGCAAATATTAAATCTGGCATCTCAAGCATCCAAGGGTCTCCACTGTAGCTCATGCTCCACTCACTTCACTCCAACAACTTCAAAACACATCCCCTCTGGCACATCCTATAGGGAATCCAACATTGCTGCACACTGCCTGCCTTCCCAGGCCTTTTCCCAAAACCTTGGTACAAGCCACCATGACCCCCAAACTCCTGCATTCTGCATGCACACATAACTAGCACCACTGGGACAACACCTAGCCCTGCTGCCAGCCCCAGCAGCACCTGAGTTCTCTGGACCATGGCTACAGCAGCCTCTGAGTGCCTGGGCAGGAGAACCTGGAAGAACACCTCCCCAGCCAGTCCTGCCCCCATAAGCAGGATGCCCTGGGGGTGTTGTCCCCTCAAAGGAAAATCCTTCAGAAGAGGTTGCAACCTTGTACCCCAGCTCCAGTTCCTGATCCACCCCCAGGACATTCCCATTGCTCCAGTGCAGAGTGTATGGCTTTTCCTCAGTGATACTAATCTCTTTAGCAATTACAACTGGTTTGTATGCACCTGCTTTCTGCAAAACTTTAACCAAGTTCACACTCCCTTTCTTGTCAAATTTCTTGTTTTTCAAATCTTTCTGCTCTGCTTTTTGCTCTGGATTCTCACTGCTCACCTGGCTAAAAGCAGCCCAAATGCTATTCTGTATTGAAATTTCTTCCATGAAACTGACCAGTCCTTTATTCTTGAATTCAGCCTCACTCAAACCTTCAGGACATGGTGAGAATGCAGCCAGATTCCTTTCCAGAGTGCAACACAAGTGGCCTCTAGCCTAACTCCAAATAATGTCCTCCTTTCCCTCTTTACTATCTGAATCCTCCCATGATCCAAGTTTTTAGATCCCAGGAGGGATTCCTTAGTACAGATCTAATCTATACTTTCTTTTCCTGTGACTCTCCCAGCTATAAGAAACAGCAAGCTAAAACCTCCATCTCATTCTCCCTTGTAGGTAAGGTCCCTCTAGGAAGATAGCTCAGCCTGAGTTTTATGTCTTAACACCATAGCAGGAAGCATGCAACTGCCACCACAGCAAGGAGCCACAACTATCCCATACCACATAGAGAAAGATGGCCTGCATGGGATTCCCCCCTTGGACTCTCCACCTCAACTTGGAGTTCCTTACAGGAGCCTGGAATTCCCCCTGTAGATGCTCCACCCCTAACTTGGGGTTATTTATGGGAGCACAGGATTTCCCTGTGGATGCTGTACCTTGATTTGGGGTTACTTATAGGAGCAAAAGGTTCCCCCCACAGACACTCCACCCCAACTCACCTTTGGTTCTGTTTCATCTCTGTTCAGGCACCAAGTGTTGAGTGAACTGTAGCTTTCCCTGGGGAGGTGTAAAAGGAACATCTGTTTACCTCAGATAGAATGAGCACAGACTAACCAAAAAAAGGATTCTGTCAAATTAAACTTGGCAAACTGTGAGTTTATTGGGGTTAGTTACAGCAGCATGGTGACCCTCCAGCAGCCTCACAAGCAGTGTATCACTGGGAAGAATCCCTCTGTGGAGTCCCATCATCAGTCACTTGTTTACCTCTTACAAAGAGAGTGATGATTGGAATCTCAGGAGAAGATCTCATGACCCTCTTCCCTCTCCCTCCAGGAGGGAGTATTAACAGCCCAGTTGCCATCACCATAGGCCTACCTGTCTTCTGTGTAGTTAGGTTTATTCTATTGACATGACTGTGAGCCAAGGTCTTCTGTAGGTCATCACAGGTGTTCAGCTTCAAGATGGTAATGGTCATGTCAGGCCCAGAGGAACCAATCATACTATAGAGCTTCTCTCCACTACTTATTTCCTTGTACTTTAGATTAGTGCCCTTCTTTTCTAAAGTTTCCTTCAATTGCTTAATATTTTGAAGTTTATGTAAAGTAAAAGTAAACCAAAATATGACAAATAATGCCAGTTCAGTGTTTTATTTTATCACTTAAACTATGCCAAGAATGCTAAAACAAAGATTTATGGGTGGATTTTCTCCATACCACACTCCACTAACCTGGAACTATTACATTTTTAAGGTTTAGCTAAATTGACATCTTGATTAGGAAATCTTTATCAGGCCAAGTGAAAAGTTCCCATTGTACAGTTTCTCTACTAACTTTATAGCACTTACTATTTGTGTTACAAGTTGAATATCCTAAATCCAAAAATCCAAGATGCTTGAAAATCCAAAACTTTTTGAGTCATGACATGATGCCACAAGTCTGATGGTTTAGTGTACAAACTTTGTTTCCTGTACAAAATTATAAGAATATTGTATAAAATTAACCTCAGGCTACGTGTATAGAGTATATATGAAATATAAAAGAATTTTATGTTTAGATTTGGGCCCCATCCACAGAATATCTCATTTTGTACTAGCAAATATTCCCAAATTGGAAAAAAAAATCAGAAATCTGAAACACTTCTGATGTGAAGCATTTTGTATAAGGGATGCTCAACCTGTGATCACAGTGAATGTATAGACTGTGGTAAGGCACAGATTATCCTAGGTTATGCCACATGTTTATCATTGGTTATGAGCAGGAAGGGGCATTCTGCTCTAGCTACCCATTCAAGGGTTTAGGACGGTGATGTCTTCAATAGCTTCTAGCTGTGCCTATCTGAAACATGTGGCCTTCTTGCTCACCGTGGCAGTTGTAGAGAGGTGGAGATTTCCATGAGCTGCTGTGTGGGTTGGTTTGGAAGTGATATATGCTAACATCTACAGCCCATCAAGAACTACTCCTATAATCCTGACTAATCTTAAAAGGATTTTTGGAAATGTCGGGAACAGATTGAATGTTGGGTGAGCACTATTTCTTCTTCAGCAAATGTTTACAGAGTGCTTACTATATACCAGGTATACTCTTAGGCCCTAGGAATAAATTAAAAAGAAAGGAGAAGGAGGAAGAGGAGGAAAGAAAAGAAATAATCTGTTCTCATGTAATCCATATTTTGTTTAATACTTATAGTTATTTTTATATATTCTTTAAGGGCAATTTTATCTTATAATCCCCACATATACTAAAAAAAAATACATGTAATAGTGGTTCAGTAGATAAGTATAAATAAATATAACTATTTAATAGCTTCTTATGCAGGTGTCCGTGTTTTATAATTACATATAGAAACTTACATAAATTCTTTAAGTTAGCTATAGTTTTAAATGTAAAATTAATCTTGCTTGTTGTTTATTCAGGCAGACATTGAACTGTTCAGTAAATTTTAAGTATAAAGAAAGTTGCTTCTAGAGGAAAAGCTTTTCTGCATGATTCCATAAGGATTATAAATTCTTTGAGAGTAAGAACTTGTTTGTTCAAAAAAATGTAAATTCCATCTTAGTGTTAAATAGCTAAACCTAGGCTGTTCAGAGCCCTAATGAATTAAACTAAGTATTCACTCATTTATTAAATACTTACTAAACATCTATGTAGCCTGCAGCCGTAGCACTATGGCCTCTGATCCTGTCAGATCTCGGAAGCTAAGCAAGGTCGAGCCTGGTTAGTACTTGGATGGGAGACTGACTGCCTGGGAATGCCAGATACTGTAGGCTTGAGAGACAGACCTGGCAACCCACTCCCAAAAGTCAATCTGCCATTGAAAACCCTATGAATAGCAGAGAAGCACTGATGAAGTGTTTTGTATCTGCCATTGAAAACCCTATGAATAGCAGAAAAGCACTGATGAAGTGTTTTGCCTATTGTACCTAGGGTCACTATGAGTCGAATACCGACTCATTGGCACCTAACAACAACAACAAACATCTATGATGTGACAGACAGTATACAAATGTTACAAGGATGGATGTTTATGTCCACAGGAAACCTTTAACCTTCTGTGTAGGTAAACTGGAGTGTTTTCTGGACTCAGAATGATTTTTTATGTGTATTTTCTCTACTAAACAATTTATTCACTTGAATTAGCTCCTACGGGAGAATGAGAGGGAAAATATGGAAACAATTATTCTTGTTCAACCCCTTTTCAATGCATGAATCCCCTTTAGAACATGTAATAAAGAATAGCCACGTGTTCTTGTCTTAAATACTGCCTATAGAGTAAGTCTATTTTCTTTTTAGCTAATATAATGTATTAGAAAACACTTCTTTATATTTATCCAAAGTTTCAGCTTTCATTTCAGGGTCTATATATAATAATTCACACCATTCTTCCTGTACTTAAACTAGTCTATGATATTTGTCATCTTAGTCCTAATCTTCTCATCTCCGATCCCTTATAAAATGTAGTTTCAAGCTGCTTCACCATTTGTTCACTTTCTCTCTATTGTCTTCTTGTTTGCAATGTACCTTTAAATGTGGAACTCCTGCTGTACTCAAACATGGTTGCAACTAATGAATTATTTAGTATGGTAGAATTATTTGAGGTTCCAGGTTTATTAGGGGAGTAATAATTCATGGAAATGGCATAATGTAACTATAATTTGAAAGTACATGTAAGGTAAGAAAAAAAGAAAAAGCCTGGGTAACATTTAAATAAATACTTAAAAATAGAGCAAATGAAAGATAGGATTCTTTACCTTCAACAATGAATGAGACTAGAGAATGTATGACTATTTTTGGAATAGTTGTAGTAGGTTAAGGTGCTTGGGTACATCTCAGATAAGTGGAGTTTTTGATGAAATCAGTATTTCAAAGAGGATTTTTAGTAGAATTATGTGCTGTAGCAGGAGGAAAAACTATTAGTAAAGAAATGTTCAAGTTTAGAAGGACCACTAGGAAGAGGCTGCTGTTGTCCACCAACAGGTCTTTATATTGAGTCAAGGAGGATGCAGATAAGGAGAAGTCATAAGAAGATGATATAGAATTTGACAGGAGGCAGTTTGGTAAAGTATAAAGCATAAAATCTCACTTCAGTCTAGAGAACAGGATTCTAGTCAAAATAATGATGTAATAATAAAAATAGCTAACACCTATAAGGTCTGTGTACAAGATAGCATTCTAAATGTTTCCCAAATATTAACACATTTCATCTTCACAATAGTCCTGAGTTAGGTACTTTTATTATCCCTGTTTTATGGATGAGAAAACTGACCCAAAGAGAAGTAGGGTCATTTGCTGAATGTCACATAGCTAGTAAAGTGGCAGAGCTGTGATCTTCAACTAGGTGGCTAGGCTCCAGGCTATTCTTTTGTGGTGGCTCACACCTGTAATCCCAGATCTTGAGAGGCTGATGCAAGTGTGGCTCACGGCTGTAATCCCAGAATTTGGGGGCTGAGGCAGGTGGATCACAAGTTGAAGGCCAACCTGGACTACAGCAAGACTCTGTCTCAGAGAAAAAAAAAATCTGTCCTCTTAATCACTATATCTCACTGTACTATACTATGATGATTGATTTCAACCTACCTTCTTTCACCTCTCATAAATAACTAATCTGTGCCCTTCTTTTTTTTGCATGGTGCCACATTTCCTACTCCCCTCAAGGAGCCAATGCCTTCCTGGCCTTTTCTTCTTCCCTACTATTAAAACCTACTCTGTGGAAAGAAGCTAATAAGCTCATTCATTCATTCACACCAAGGTATAAATGACTGATATGACTTAATATAAAATAATACTCCTCTAGGGTTGAATTTTTAAGGGGGGTGGGAATGTTAAGGGGCCATAAAAACTTAACCCAAAACCCTGTTGAAATTAAATTTTATTTGTGTATATATGGGCATAGGAGGATGAGCAAGTTGAGTGCATGACTATCTGTGCTCTTCCAGTTACACCACTGTTTAGCCAGCCCAAGACTCGTGGGACCTCTTGTATTAGCAATGAGGTAGAAACATAAAAGTGGGAATGGAAAGAATAAAGAGAAACATTTTTTACTATACTCAATGATTTTAGGAATACCCTGCTATTTCCCTAATTCATTATCATATGGAGAAGTCTGTTATAATCCCAAGAGACACAGATCCCAGGAAAAAGCTTTGACTTAGATATAGTCATAGATAAAAAGTGATACATCCTTTTAAGATTTAAGTGTTCGTGTATTTATATTGGGGTAGTGTCAAAGAAATAACCTTCTCAGATGGGTCTATGATTTGTCTGCTCTAGGAGTCTTGGAATGTTACCCTAAAGTTATCCTTGATACCATCTTTTCTTATTCCACATCAGTCAGATCAAGCCTTTCCATTTCTTTGTTTATAAGGTTTCTCATATTTTTCGGTCTAGTTCAGCTCAATAAACACTTAGTGCCTGCTCTGTGCCAGATACTTGCTGTGGACCTACACATATCCCTATCTCAAATATCCCATCTTCTAGTAGAGAATTACTCTGCTGGAGGAAGTAAAGGAGGTGTTGCTTGAACAGGGTTTTCAAAAATGAAAAGGAGTTTGTCAAGGTAATAATGGGGGAGAAAAATACTCCAGCTATAGGGCAAAGCAAATGCAAAAGCATGGAAGCTCAGAATGGCCTAGTAGCTCCAACTTGGATTGCTGTAGAATGTGAAGTTTGAGTCAAGGAATGTGGGAAAAGAGCTATTTTGCTTTTTTTCACTGTCAGGATCACAATATGCCTGGAGTATCAACTTATTTATTTCCCTATCTGTGATTAGTTAAGGCTCTGCTGAAGTCTTACCTACATGCCACTCATTGAGACTTTAGCTATTGAATTTTGACACCTGTGTGTTTGTATATAGTGTGTATCCTCAACCCTCCATGGTAACTGTTTTGTACTGGTCTCTAAGGGTGGTAGGAGGAGGAGTGACAGCTTTCACTCAGATCTACATGGTCATGTAAGTTTTGTCATCATATTTGCATATTATAATGTTGAAAATCTGCTAGAGTTAAGAGACTAATATGAAAATACCACTTATACTTTGTTAGTCAAAATAATATACTATACCAGATAATTCAGTTCAGCAATTAAGTTTTTCTGCTGTCTCTCCATATAATAGTGAAATATTAAGAAAATATACAGTTAAAGAAATCAGGAAATGGAGACCTCTTTTTTATATTTAAGAGGAAGAGTTTACTTAAATTTATACTCATGCAGTTTCTGGTCTTAGCTCTCCAGGAAAGAAAAAAATCATAGGAAAATATTTGTTCAATTTCTTTTGTTCATTGTAACATTTGAAAACATAAGCAAAAAGAAAGGGCTACTTGTAAAAATGAATATATGGTTTTAAAAGGAAGTTACAGAGAAAACATACTGTCAAAGCAAATTGATTTCTATGTTAATTTACTTATAACTTCATTTTTAAGGATGCTGGGCAGTTTTACACTAAATATAAAGAAACAAGATTGAAGGAAAAGGAAGATGCATTGACTAGAACTGAACTTGAAACACTTCAAAGTAAGTTTTAACTATTGTTTTACTATGTTAACAATATTATATGACAGTAACTATCTAAATTTATGGGCTGGGATTTAGCTCAGTTGGTAGAGTGCTGTGCTGTAGTCTCTGAGGACCCGAGTTCAATTCCCAGCACCGCAAAAATGGGAGAAGGGCCTGGCAATCCACTCCCAAGGCAATCCCGAAACAGTCAGCCATTGAAAACCCTGTGAGGGTCGCTATGAGTTGGATACTGACTCGACAGCACCTAACAACAACAACAACAAATTCTAAATCCTCCCAAGGTTAAATATGATCGTCCACTAAAAAATAATTGTTAAAGATTGCCTTTCTAGGGTAACTCACTAAGTTATATAGTCTGCCTCTGCCCTCAAACTGGTGATCCTCCTGCCTCCTCCTCCTGAGTGACTGGGATCGCAGGGGTGAACCACCACGCCCAGTGCCAGTGCCCTTTTGATTTATTGATTTTTTTTAATTAAAAAAATTTTTTTACTTTTATTTTATTTATTTATTTATTTATTTATTTATTTATTTATTTATTTCAGTACTGGTTGGCTTAACCCAAGGCCTTGTGCATATTTAGCAAGCATCCTACCAGTAAACTGCACCTTTTTTATTTTTTATCTTGAAACAGGGTCTCACTATGTTATACAGGCTGCCTATGGCCTCAAACCTGCTATTCTCCTGCCTTGGCCTCTCTGTTACTGTTGTTAGGTGCCGTCATGTTGGGTCTAACTCATAGCGACCCTATGTACAGCAAAACAAAACACTCCCTGATTCTGTGCCAGGCACACAATCTTATTTATGTTTAAGCCCATTGTTGCAGACACTGTGTCGAACCATCTGGTGGAGGGTTTTTTGTTGTTGTTGTTGTTGTTGTTGACCTGCCACTCTCCCCAAACATGATGTCCTTCTGCAGGGATTGGTCCCTCCTGACAATATGTCCAAAATAAGTGAGACACAGTCTAGCCATCCTTGCTTCCAAGGAAGCCTCTCTTTGCACTTCTTCTAGGACAGGTCTGTTGGTTCTTTTGGCAGTCCATGGTATATTCAATAGTCATTTCCAGCACCATAATTCAAAAGCATCAATTCTCCTGTCTCCATTGTTCAATAACCAATGACTGAAAAAACTATGGCATGAGTCAGGCACATCTTAGTCTTCAATGTAACATCTTTACTTTTCAATACTTTAAAGAGATCTTTTGCCACAGCTTTTCCAAAGCAATGCATCTTTTGATTTCTTGACTGCTGGCTGTCTAGTCGCTAGAATTACAGGCATGTGCCATCGCATCCAGTCACATTATTTTATTCAGAGCATTTACCATTACTTAACATTAAATTAGTTAGTAGATTATAAGCTCTATGAGAAGAAGGACTTTATTTGCTTTGTTCACTGTTATGTCTCTAGGTTTCAAGAATTAGGTCCTAGTCACTTTTAGAGGGCTAATTTTCTGTTCACCACAATCTTATGGGTCTGGGTGGCTTTAGAACAGGGACTGTTTCTTTTTCATCTTTGTGTCACTGTCCTGGCACATAGTAAATGTTCAATAAATGGATGAGTGGATGGGTATGTGAACTAATGTAATTCTATGAATAGTAGTGAATGTTAGCTGAGCATTTGTATGTGTAGAACTCTGTCTTAAGGAGTACATAATTTAAAGTTTCAACAATTCTAAGTTTAAGATGATATTTAGATCAGCTATGTAACTGTTTAATAAAGTAGGCTTCTGTAAAGAGAAAAGAGTCAAGATGAGAGAGGTTTACATGTTATGGTTGGCAGATATGTGTGGTGAAAAGTAGAATGGGACACATGAAACTCCAAATTTAATTTTTATGTAATTGTTATTTTTAAGTCAAATACATAAACATTTTTAAGCCTTTCAGTTAGTCAAAAGGAAAATAACATGTTTATAAGAGAAAAAGTTTCAAATTAACCTAAAATTTACCTATAGAGGCAGTGTGAATATACTACATTTTATTGTTTGCATAGTCAGGTTATCATTTTCATCTAATTTTTATAACAAACTACTTGATTGTTATAATTTCAGTGTATGTGTTAGAATTGTCTAATAGTAGTAGATTAAGTGTACACACTCCTCTTATGAAAATAGGGGTTAAATATGAAGTGTTTATCATAATACAAATGTTCCTATTGAAGTTTGCAACCATTTTTCCAAAATCATTCAAAAGATTTTTGTTTAGCTTTAGAGCTTGATTAAAATTCTCAGGTTTAATAATTCTCTTTTCTTATTCTTGATTAATTATAAAGATTGTATAAAGAAACAAATTTTTAAATAGATAAATATCTGAAGGTTCTCTCTGTTCTTCAGTAAAGATGTATAATAGTTTTTTAAAACATTTGATAATTTATCAGCAACTTATCACATATTAAAACTCAGAATGGAATAAGTACATACCAAAAAAATATTAAAAACAATACTCATACTAGGCTTCAAGTAGTAAGACTATTCTCTCTCATCTCATGTTTTTTTTAATATTAGTGGTGTATTTGGAAAAGTTGATGGTATCAATATTAAAAATAGTGAATAACAGTCACATTCACTGTTAAAAAATGTCAGAAATTGTCATATTTTTAAATGAACGCTCTAATTGTCACAAAGAATCTCTTAATTAATTTTGTTAATTTCGTTATGGTGTTCTGCATTGTATACTTTAGAATTAATACATTAGAACCCCAAATCTCCCAGTATACATTTCATTTGTCCCTATCTTTCTTTATTTTACAGACCATCATTGGAAAACTGAGTTCATAATAACATTTCCATCTACTTAATTGAGTAAATGCATCTTATGCAGATTAGCAATACCTATTTTATGCCGCCTGTTTTCATGACCTAACTGCTAATCTGCCATCACATCTATCTGTTTTACAGTTTAGGTTGTGCAGTATGCTCAGATGGCTACACCTGAATGATTTTGAGTAGGGTATAGTGGTCTTACCAGGATGGTATTTTAAAGCACGGAAAAGTATGAAAGGGGTAATTTCCTTAATATCCCTATGAGAAGTCTGTGCAAAAAAATTGTTGTTCATTTGGAAAACTTTTGGCACTTATTTATTATAAACTTTTGATCACTTTTATGGCACAGGTATAAATAAGTTAAACATTTATAAATGTAAGACTTTTTGAATGTTAGAGATATTTTTATACATTCTTTAATTACATAAGGTGTATCCTAAATCATTTAGTTTTTTTAAATTTTCAGAATGCTGGGAATCAACACCAGGGCAGCCTCATCCTATACCAATAGAAGTGAATTTTAAGTACTTATAATGAAAGAGCTCATATTATGAGTGGAAAATTAATCTTTAAAATTTTTTAATTGACACATAACAATTTATGTACTTATGGGGTACTATATGTTTTGATAGATGTATACATTATATAATATTCAAATCAAGGTAAATATATCTTTCTCCTCAAACCTTTATTATTTCTTTGTGGTGAAAACATTCAAAATCATTTCTTCTAACTCTTATTGATGTGAGGCTGTTTCTTCTAAGTGCTCTCTGCTGTTTCGCTGACCTGTATTTCTTTCCCTCTTGTAATATGATAATCTTGATTATGTGGCCAAAGACTTTTTAAATTGGGTTAAGTGATTTTTTTTCCACTTTGTTCTTATTTTTCAAAAGGTTTAACTCTTCTAGTTCCTTTTTTATATAAATTTAAGAATAATCCAACCAGTCCCAGTTACTTTGGGCTAAGATGAGAGGACTGGGAGTTCAGGGGCAGCCTGGACAACCTTATCTCTTTAAAAAAAAAAAAAAAAAGTGTTCACCTACAATATAATCCTGCTGAGCAGAGCGAAATCAAGGTGTTGCCAGGTTTGGTATGTGGCAAACGCCCACTCTCTGCTTCCAAGGTGGAACTTTGTTGCTGTGTCTTCTGGTGCGGGACAAATTCTGTCTTTTCACATAGGAGATGAGATAGAAGAAGAAAAGGAGCCAAACACTGTGTGAAGCCTCTTTTATTAGGGCCTTAAACATATTGATGAGGGAGGATTCCTCATGACATAATCCTTTCCTAAAGGGCCTACCTTTTTGGAGATTTTTTAAATAACGAATTTGGGAGAGCACACATAGACACTCCAACCATAGCATTGGTTTTCTTTTTTTGTACTCTTTTTATATGGTTTCAGTATTAGGGTAACACCAGCCTCATATAATGAATTGGGAAATGTTCTCTTCTGATTTCTTCAAAGGTTTGTGTGGTATTGGTGTTAAATTTTGATGATACCAGCTAAGCCTGAAATAATTTTTAGAGTTTTTAAATTACAAATTACATTTCCTTTATAGATGTTACGCTACTCAAATATCTATTTTATATATTTCATGAGTGAGTTGGGATAATTTGTGTTTTTCAAGCTGTTTGCTCGTTTCATCATAATTGTCAAATTTATGTGTTTAGAGTTGTTCCTAATATCAAGCTGAACCCAAGATCTCACACATATTTTGTGGGAGCCCTACCACTAAGCTGCACTTCTAGCCCATTTGTAAAATTTTTTCATCTTGAGACAGTGTCTCACTAAGTTACACAGGCTCCCTCTGGCGTTGAACTTGCAATCCTCCTGCCTCTGCCTCTTGAGTCACTGGGATTACAAGCATACGCCACCAAACCCTGCTCAGTTATCCTTTTGATGTCTGCATGCCCTATAGAGATTTCTGCTTTTTCAGTGCTAATATTGGTATTTTTGTCTTCTCTTTTTTTCCTTTATTAATTTTGCCAGATGCTTATACATTTTATTGATATTTACAAAGAACTTTTTTTTTTGTTTCCAATTTCACTGATTTTGTTTCCTTCCTTTTGTTTGCTTTGGGCTTGTTTTCATCTTTTTCTAGTTTTTTTTTTTTTTATGTAGAAGTTATTAACTCAAAGCTCTTCTCTTTGAAAGTAAGAAGCATTTAATGCTATCAGTTTCCCTCTAAGCACTGTTTTGGCTGTGTCCACATATGTTGATATGTTGTATTTTCATTTGATTCAGATCAGTATTTTTCTTCCTTGAGACTTTCTCTGTGATCCATCAATTATTTAAAAGTACACTATTTATTGTCCAAGTATTGAGGGATCTTCTGGCTACTCTTTTGTTACAAATTTCTAGTTTGATTATTTTCTCAAGGAAAAACAAAACATGCTCAGTATGATTTTAATTAAGGGAAGGGTGTAGAAGTCTTCAGTTATGATTGTGAATTTTCTCAGTCCCATTGGTTTTTTTGCTTGTCATATTTTACAGCTTTTTGTTTGGTATATACACAGTTAGGACTAATATTCCTTCTTGGTGGATTGACCTATGTTTATTGTTATATGATGTCCTTTTTCATCTCTGCTGGTTTTCTTTGAAGTCTACTTTATTTAATATTAATGCAGCTACTCTTGGTTTCTTTTGATTAATGTTTGCATGGTATATCTTTCTCAATCCTTTTTCTTTCAACCTACCCTTGTTATTATATTTGAAGTGAATTTCTGATAGTATATACATAAGTAATGATTTTTCATCTACCAATCTCTGTCTTTCAATTGGTGTAGTTAGACCATTTGCATTTAATGTAATTATTGATACATTAAGACTTAAGTCTGCCATTTTATATTTTATATTGTTGTTATATTTTTCATCTCTCTCTTCTTCCTGCCTTACTATAGGTTACTTTAATGTTTTTCAGAATTCCAGTTGAATTTATTTATAGAATTTTTTTTAGTATATCTCTTTGTATAGCTTTTTATTGGCTATGATAAGTATTATATGTATATAATGTATCACACAGTCTACTGGTTTCAACCTTTTGCTATTTTAAGTGACACAGAAACCTCACCTTGAAGGCGTATGAATATTATTCTGTCACTGACAGCATTGTACGTTAGGACAGATCTTGAGATGTCTTTTTTGATGATGCATGCAACACCATTTCTCTTTAATTTGTCATTCCCAACATAGCAAATATGATTTTTTGATTCAAAATAGCCCATGCCAGTCCATTTTAGCTCACTGAGGCCTATAATATCAATGTTTATGTGCTCTATTTCCTTTTTGATGATTTCTAATATTCCTAGATTCATACTTCATACATTCCACATTCCAATAATTAATATGCATACACATATACAATTGTATTCTGATGCATTTATTGCTGGAAAAACATTATATATTTAAATTTTAATAACAGGTCTTAGACCTCTTTCCCAAAATGCTATATAATAAAATAATTCATATTTCTACCACTGATTCAGAGGTAGCCTTTTCCTGCTAACAGTATATTACTAGATTTTTAAATTTCTGCTCATATGATAGGTTTAAAATCGTATCTTGTTATTATTTGAATTTACATTTCTTTTTTTTTTTCGCCCCAGTGCTGGGGGTTGAACCCAGGGCTTCACATTTGCATGCTTTGCAAGTGCTGGACCACTGAGCTGCACCCCGGCCCATTTTTTTCAGTTTTTTGAGACAGGGTCTCGCGAAATTACGCAGACTGCCTCTGGTCTCAAACTTGCGATCCTCCTGCCTCCGCCACCCGAGCCTCAGATTACAAGCATGCACCATCACATCTGGTTGAATTTACATTTCTTTAACCTTTCAGATCTGTTATAGATTCTGATTTTTAGTCTCAGTTAAGATTTCCTTTCTTTAAATGGCACATGTAATTTTCTCTATTTCTTTTTGCAAGATTTTTATTCTGTTAAAATCTCTTATCAAGGTAGAACTTATTTTTGTATATGAGTCTAAGATTATGTACAGTTTTTTTTTTAAATGAGTATTCAATTTTGCCAGCATCAGTTATTAAATCCTTTTCCTACTGAATTGAAATATTTCTGGATTCTCTCTTCTATTCTAGATATTTATCTATATTGAGTTTATTACATTGGCATTATAATACATGCAAATAAATGCATAAGCACAGAATGGTGAAAATATGGCTCAGAGGCTGGGTGATTTGGTGATAGTAACTAAGAATATCATTGCTTTTCAGTATTGACCCTGTAATCAAAATGAGACTAAAGTGCCCAATTGAGAACCATCTACAGTTATGCCTTGCTTAGTGACAAGAATACAGTCTGAGAAATGAATCATTAAGCAATTTCATCACTCTTAGAACATCATAGCCTTGCTTACACAAACTGAAAGGGCTATGATGTCACTAGGCAATATGATTTTATGGGACCGCTATTGTAGGTACATTGATGGAAACATCATTACATAGCATGTTACTATATTGATAACTACTGATGTTGCCAGATGAGATTTTGCTTCTGTAAAAAACTTAAAAGATAAATGTATACCATTTATTGAAAGCCAATAATTTTTACAGGTGAGAAACTAGACATTTGTTCTAAATGTTAAATTACTTGCTCAATATTTAATAGCTAATATAAGATAAAGGTAGGAGTAAGACACTAAATTAATGTTCTTTCCATTGTTCTGATGTTCTGATGAAAAATACTTTAAAAACTGAAGGTAGATACAAATTGCTATGGTGATTCTCATACTCATATCAGCAGCATCTCTGAGTTTTATAAAAATAATGTAATGAATTAAGCCAGGCTACATGATGAGTTCTAGGCCAGCCTGTACATGGTGAGATCCTGTCTTAAAAGAAAAAAAAAAAAAAAAAAAAAAAAAAAAAAAAAAAAAAAAAAAAAGACAGAGAAAGAAAAGAAAAGAAGAGGCAATGATTAAAACAAAGCAATTCTGTTTTGATGAAAGAACATTTATGTATATATGGCCTGCAAATAAAGTATTGAAATATTTTTAAATTCTCTTTTTTCTTAACAAATAACAATAACTGGTTCTTTTAAACATTTTTTAGAACAGAAGAAGGCTAAAGTTAAAAAACCAAAACCTGAATTTCCTGTATACACACCTTTAGAAAGTACATATATTCAGTCTTATGATCATGGAACTTCTATAGAAGAAATTGAGGAACAAATGGATGATTGGCTGGAAAACAGGAACCAAACACAGAAAAAACAGGTAAATAAACTTTTGAAAATTTACTTTAATTGAGTAAAACTCATTTAGAAAAGTACATTCAATATTTACAGTTCAGTAAGCTATCATAAGGTGAACCAAGTTTACCATTACTAAGATCAAGAATTAGAACATTGCCCAGGTGCAGAAATCTCCTTCATGTTTCTTCCCAGTTGCTACCTTCCTTTTCCTCCATAAAAGATGACTGTCCTGATCTCTAATGCCATAAGTGGTTTTACCTGTTTTTCAAAGTTTATAAATAGAATCACCCTGCATGTACTCTTTTTGCATCTGATGTCATACATTTGATATTCTAGTTTTGAAATTTATCCATGACTGCATGTGTCAGCATTTTCACTCCATTTATAAATATAGCAGTCTATGTTAATGGAGAAATGTGGTACTTCCAAGTTTTGGTTATAATGAATACTTTTTATTTAATCATTCTTTTACATGTCTGTTAGTTCATATATATGTAAATTTCTGGTTTTGGAATTAAGTTAGCTCAACTTCAATAAACATTTCTAAATCATTTTTTTTTTTTAAATATTTTTTTTTAAATTTATTTATTTTTTTTTTTATTTTTTTTATTTTATTTTTATTTTATTTAATTAGATCTAAATCATTTTTTAAAAAAATTGTATCAATTTATGCTTCAGTGGCAGGATGTGAAAATTCCAGTTATTCTATATCCTTTCTAACACTTAAGGTTAAGGCTATATCCTTTCTAACACTTGATTGAAGTTTTCTATATTTTAAACATTCTGGTAAATATGTAGTGTTACCTAATTATGGTTTGGTTTCCAGATCCTTTGATGAATAAAATTAGACACCTTTTCTTTTGTTTACTGGACATAGCTATCACCCTGTTTGAAGTGCTTTTCCAAGACTTTTTTTAACTGGATTACCTGTCTTTTTTGATAATGGTTTGTAAAGAGCTCTTGATGTAATTCAGAAATGAGTCTTTGACACATATGCTTTCCCATTCTGATTTGCCTTTTTACTCTTTTAATAGTGCGTTTTGATGACCGGAAGTTACTAATTTTAGTCATCAGTCTTTACTTTTTTCTTATTTGGTGTTTTAGGTGTTCTTGTAAAGAAATCTTTTTCTACCTCAAAGTCATACAGAAATTTTCAAGTCTTTCTAGAAGCTTTAATGTTCTACTTAAACATTTAGATTAACAATCCCTGGGAATTTATTTTTATATTTGGCATTAGTGATCAAGTTTATTTTTTTTTTCAAAAGCTTTCTAAACCAATTGAGCCAATATCAATTAATGAAAATACTGCTTCCTATAGTTCTGCAGATGCCACTGTTATTATAAACCACCTATCTGTGCTTTTGTAGGTTTGTTTTCAAGTATCCTTCTTCATTCCATTAATCTATTTGTCTAATTTTGTTCCAGTTCCACACAGTCTTAATTCCTATGGCTTTATATTAAGTATCTAATGCAGTAACTTTTCAGCTTTTTTTTCCCCTTCTTTAATAAGATTGCCACTTCACATTTTTCATAAATTTTAAAAGTAGCTTGTCATTTTTCACAAATTATTCTGCTGAGATATTTGTTGGGATAATAATAAATATATAGATAAATTTTGGAAAAATTGACATCCAAATGGTATGAAGTCTGCAACCCATGAATGAATCCATTCACTTAAATATTTTTAAATATTTTTTAAATAATGTAAAGAATTTTGTGTGTACACATTGTACTTTTTTCTTAAATTTATTCATGGGTATTAGGTGTGTTTAGCTATCACAAGTGGTATTATTTCTTAAATTTTTATTTTTAAATGATTTTAGGATGGAGAAATACAATTGATTTTTGTGCAGTTAGCTTGTATCCAGTTGTTGTTGTTGTTGTTAGGTGCCGTCAAGTCAGTATCCGACTCATAGCGACCCTCTGTACAACAGGGGAAACACTATTGTCAGTGCTTCTCTGCTGTGCATAGGGTTTTCAATGGCAGATTGATTTTTGGGAGGGGGTTGCCAGGTCCTTCTCCCAAGCCTACAGCTTCTGGTGTTCCCAGGCGGTCTCCCATCCAGGTACTAACCAGGCCTGACCCTGCTTAGCTTCCGA
>VMDO01026842.1:0-26111 GCA_007922755.1 Pedetes capensis
TCGAACTTGTGATCCTCCTGCCTCAGCATCCCTAGTCACTGGGATTATAGGCATGTGCCACTGTACCTGGCTCCATGGTCTTTCCTGAATACTGTCCTGTGGCTCCTTAGTCTTCCCACATAGGCAAGGTTTCTGCACCCAGGACATTGACACTGCTGTCCCTCCCCTTTGTTTCCCCCTTTGCAGCACAGGCCTTGGGCGGGGAAGTTTCTCTGAGTGTTTACAGAACTGACTGTTCTGGGCAGCCTGTCCCTGGTGGTCCTGGTGGGGACCCTCCACTGGCGATGAGTCAAAGCAACACCCCCCAGCCAAGTGCAGGCTGGAGCTCAAGTTTGTCTTAATAAATGCACATGGGGTGGGGGGCTCCCTTGGAGGGTTTACTGCGACACTGAGCACGCACCTGGCATGCTCTGTCCCTCGGCCTAGGGAGCCGGTCCACCTCCCCAGCCAGACCCAGATCCCCCAGTCTACACAGGGCTGCACATTTAGAAGGGCCTCCCCAAGGCTTGTGTGAACATCACCTCCTCCATGAGGCCCTTGAGGCCCCCACAGCTGAAGTGACTGCCCCATGACATGCAACTCAGCCACTTTCTGCCCTCTGTCACTTCTTTCTACACAAATCACAACCTGAAGTTACTGTCTGTCTTCCTCCTAGGAAGGCGGCTCTGAGGCATCTTCTCTTCCCTGTGTCCGGTGCCCAGGACAACTTTCACGTGATAATAAATATGCACACCCCTCAGCTCTCATGGGGCGGAGTCCCATAAACCCATCCTGAGTTGAAAACTGCCACAGGTTGAAAATGCATTGGATCCACCTGACCTGTCAAACATCATGGCTTAGCCCCGCCCACCTGGAGGGCAGTCGCAATGCTTCTGTTAGACACAGTCAGGCAAAAACAGCTGCCACTAAGCCTACTTTATGGAAGAGCACATTGGACTTACTGAATATCCAGCAGAATGTGAAAAGCGAAATGGCCGTCTGGGAACAGTTTGCACCACCAATGAACAGGAAGTCCTGACTTGAACCATCATAAATCAGGCACTGGATATATTTATGAAGTGAACTTTACGGAGTGAATGAAGGAACAGGTGAATGAACAGATAAAGCAGCACAAGTCTCTGCCTCTTTCAAATTGTGACTCTGAGCAGCCCAGTGTACCTCCCAGAGTCTCGCTTTCCTCACCCGCAAAGTGGTGCTAATTATAGAAGAGATTAGATTCCTCTTCTTCAAAGCTTGTACAGAGAAGCTCCTGATAAGCTACACAATGTCATGCAGAAAGTGCTTAAGCCAAATAAATGAGACTTTCCCCCCGGCTTTCTAGGAATCTCTCCAGCTCAGACCCTCATGAGTGGGTTGTGCTTGCCGGGTTACATAGCACAGGTTCCCTGGGACAAGATCCTGGGCTTTTTCACAGTGATGTTGAGGCCTGGGACATTGTTTACTCACAGGTGTTGGCTGAACACCTGTTATGTGCCTGACATTGGCATAGATGCTAAGGCTACTGCGTGGACAAGCCAGCCCTCCACTGGCTGCTGGAGCCCCAGCTGGTGGAGGAACCAGTGTTGGACAAGTGTGAGGAACAGCATTATCCAGAAAATGTGCAAGGAGACAAAGGCCAGGTGGCTGGAGCAGCAGCCCAGGCAGAGCAGTTCTGGAAGGACTCCCTGAGGGGTAGTGCTTGGATTGTCCTCAAAGGGAGACAGGAATCCACCAGGGAGCCAGTCGGGGGGGTGGGGGCTCGTGTGGCTGAGGGAACAGCACATGTGAAGGCCTGAACCCAGAGAGAAGGTAAGCACAAAGCAAAGAAAGATGGAAGGGCTTTGGCCAGAAGAGAGACGAGATCACATTTCTGGATTCAAAAACTCTACTCTGTCCAGAGAGGGGAGCACAGAAGCAGGTAGTATGGCAGGCGAGGAGTCCATGAGGAGGCCCTGGACGGACCGGGTGTGGGCGGGATTTGTTAGTAACACCTGCATGAAAATAGAATATGAATGCTGCCACAGTCACCCTGTGAAGGGGCACAATTCTGTTGTCTCTACTACACTCATGGAGCTGTGTAACCATCCCCACAGTGGAGTTTCCGACAATTGCATTTTCCTCAGGGAAACCCCGTTAGCAGCCCCTGCTACTTTCTGTCTCTATGGATTCGCCTCTTCTGGTCATTTCCCGTGACGGGAATCATGCGCTCTGTGGCCTTCTGTGACTGGCTGCTTCCCTGACGGCAGCATCTCGAGGGGTCGTTCACACTGCAGTGTGTATGAGGAACCCCTCCTTTATCTGCTAGGCCCACACTCCCCTGAGCGTGAGCACCGCTTTGTTCTGTTTAGTGGAGCTGGGAATGGAACCCGGGCCTCTGTGCATGCTGAGCAACCGATCGATCTACCGCCGAGCTGCGGCCCCAGCCCACAGACCACTTTGATCCTTTTCCCATTCATCGCGTGATGGACATCTGGCTCATTTCCAAGTTGAGTGATGATGAATGATGCTGTCGTGAACACCTGTGGGCAAATTTTTGTGTGGACATATGTTTTCGTGTCTCTTGGGGCTACATCTGGGAGTGGAATTGCCGGCGTGGGCTGTAACTCCCTGGGTAACTTTCTGAGCAGCTGCACTGTTTACTTTCCCACCAGCGGTGCCAAAGACTTCCAGACTCCCCCGCCCCCCGACGCGTGCCGCTGGTTGGCTCCCAGCCTCCCCGTGTGCAATGCGGGCCCTCCTTGGGGGTCTGTGCCTCGCCCTCTCTCGTGAGTGGGGACATGGAGTGTTTCCCTGGGTGCCTTTGGGCTATCCTGGGTCTTCCCAGCATCTGTCGGCTCCCTCCAGTGGCTGCTGGGTACTGCCTTTCACAGCTCCTCCGGCTGCCAGGCGAATGGTCCCCAAGCCTGTGACAGGGTTGTGGAGAGAGGACAGGAGATGGGCAAGTGTTTGGCTGGGAGCCTTTAGTTTATATCCAGGGCCCTTAAAAAGTGGCTGTTGACTGATTTTTGTGTGTGTGTTTGTCAGTGTTCCATGGAGGAGTGGGGTTTTAGAAGGCTCCACTCTGCCATTCTGGACTGAAATGACCAACAGGAGTTAACATCTATTAAGGGCTTAATATATATCAGGTCCCTGTTTAAGTAGTTTGCATATTTAATGCACCACAATCTCTAATCTACATCCAGATTAGAGATGAGGGAACTAGGCACTGAGGGACTAAGGGTGAGGGACTTGCTAACTGCCCCCAACTGGAGGCAGTTGGGAGGTAGGGAGGGGAGACACCCCATGTTCCAGAGCCTGTGCTCTGCAGATATCCCCCTCCATCAGGAGGGCCTGGGCTCTTCCCCAGGGGGCTTTGTGGCTGAGAACAGAACAGGAGGCTCCCCGTGCCTCCCACCCTGCTCAGCTAGGCTGTAGACACCACAAAGGCTACCCTGACCTTCCTGCTGGGAAGAAGGAGTACTGTGGAGTAAGGCAGGGGCTGGGCACAAGGACAGACAGTCAGGGCTGGGGAAGGTTGTCAGGTCAGCCTCCAGGCTTCTGCCTGCGAACCAGCCCCTGCCCACATCTGATGGAGCACCAGGGAGCCCTCAGGGCTGGAGCACCAAGGGCTGGAGCTCAAGACCTCAGGGCTGGGCTGTCAGAGGACCTGGAGCACCTTGGTCTGAGCCAGAAAGGGGAAGGCTCAGAAGTCTCATCAGACTTTGTTTTGTTATTTTTTAACTAGGGACACTAATCTGCCCCTGGCCCTGATCTGCTTCTCTAAGGTCATCTCTCACCACTGTCTCACCAGCTCATGCTGCTGCCTTTCTGGTCCCAGAGGGCATGCCCCCCCATGCATCGGACACGTGAGTGGATGGATGGATGGATGCACGGATGGTCTGCTGTTCTTAGGTGTGTTCTTAGGTCTTAGAGTCTCCCAGACTCTTCTCTGGGAGCAGGTTTTGTGAGCAGAGGTGGAAGGTATTTTGGAGACACTGGGCATCAGAGCCAGGAAGGAGGATCAAGTGACCACAGGAAGGTCACCAGGTGGGATCCCCTCGGGAATAGTGGCAGCTGAGCCCACAGACAATCTCTCCCCATGGAAGGAAAAAACAGGCGATGAGTCATTGTGCAGCTTCGGGCAAGGTGCCAACTTTCTGGGGCCTCAGCTTCCCCATCCATTAAATGGGACCCATAACAGTAGGACCCAGGTTAGACACTGGGAAGAAGCCAAGTGTGAAGGTGGATGGTGTGAGCTTGGGTTCAGGCTGCCCAGGTTCAAATCCCAGTTCTATTCCTTAATAGCTTTGTGACCTTGGGCAGTTTCTTTCCCACTCTGAGCCTCAGAGCACAGCCCTTCCCTCCAGGGCTGAAGCTGAAGCAGAAAGCTCTAGGCAGAGCCCAGCAGGTGATCAGCTCTTAGTGCACATTAGCTCCCGTCATCAGTACATGCGACAGGGACTGGCATGCAAGTGGCCCAAGGTAAATGCTTCTGGAATGAAGTAATTGAGAAAATCATTATTCCCACCTTTCAGATTAGAAACCGAGGGCTAAAGACATTGAGGACCTTGTCATTCCAGAGGGACACAGAAACCCAGAGTCCCACAGTGTGCCAGCCCTCCCAGGATGGCAATCTCCTCCTCCACCTCTAATTTGGACTGAGGCAGGAAGCAAGATTTCCAGACTCAAGGCCTGGGCATTGCACATCAGCCCCCTTCCAATTCTAAAAATACCTGCTTTTCAGAGCCCCGGGCCTCTCGGAGGAGCAGGATTGACTTCTTGCCAACCACCCCCCACCAGGGGTCTCAGAGGAGCTGCCACCCCGCCACCTGCACCTCCACCCCAGCCCCTCACCGTCTGGTCCCAAGCAGGGACCAGCGCCCTCACCAGCTGCACCTCTTCCTTCTGGCCTGGGACAGATTTATGGCTCCCAGGCCTCTGCTGCCTGGCCGTATGGACACGGGTCTGCCGTTGCCCCTGGCCCCAGCCCTCCCTCCTCCTGCCTTATGGCTCCCAGGAGGCCATTTATCCAACGTCCATATTTATGGCTTCTCAGCTTCAATGGGCAATTCTCTGATTTACCAGAAAACTGCCTTGGTTTGAACCTTGAGACTGGAGCTGGGGGAGAGGCAATGGTCAAAAGAAAGCACACGGGGGCTGCATTCCCCATCTACCCACCCACCCCCTCAGGTCATGACCTCCCAGCCACCCTCTGTCTTCCTCCGTCCCACGCTGCTGGCCAGCCTCTAACAGCACATTGTGTTATGACTGGCCTCAGGGCCTTTGCCCAGCCAGCTCCTCTGCCCAGTCGTCCTATGGCTGGATCCTTCTGCTTCTATAGGGCTCAGCTCCAATGCCACTGCCCCTGGGAGGCTTCAGAGGACTCCTCTGGTCACAGCCTGCTGTCACCCTCCCATATCCTGCTTCCCCAGCTTCAGAGTGCTCCCTCGGCTTGACATTTGGTCATGTGTTCCCTTCACCGTTTGGATCTGAATGTCAGTGTGGGCTAGCAGATCTCCTCCGCCTGTCTTGCTCACCATTGTTTTCTCTGAACTTGAGCCATGCCTGGCCCACAGCACGGGCTCCATTTGAGGACCACTGGAAGGATGCACGAAGTGGTTTATTTTCTAAGAATTAATTCCCTGTAAATGGGCTCACCTAATCACAAACAATCCCAAGTGCTAGCTCTGTACCAGACACTGTGAGAGGACTTTGCACATATTATCTCATTTAATCCTCCAACAATGTGATGATGTCACAGATTATAATGTCCATTCCACACACCTGATGCCTATGTTAGTGCTGTGAAATCCTGTGGAAGGAGTCAGCCAGGGTTTCCATTCTGGGGTACTTGAGGTCCCTGCCTGGAGGGGCAGGTACCAGGAGGTCTCATTGGCAGGGACCTGGGCCCAGCACAGTCCCCTGGGTCTACTGCTGCCCAGTCTGCTTCCCACGTGTGTGAAGACTGAGGCAGGCAGATCTAGAGCTGTCTGCTGCTCAAGGTCCATAATCCCTTAAAACAGGGGTCTCTAGTCCTTGGGCCATGGACCCCTACTGATCCATGGCCGATTAGAAACTGGGCCACACAGAAGGAGGTGCACAGTGAACAAGTGAGTGAAACTTCATCTGTATTTACAGCCTCTGCCCATTGGTTCATATCCCCAAACCATCCCTCACACCCTGGTCTGTGCAAAATTTGCCTTCCACAAAACTGGTCCACACAGCATTCCCATGGGCCTCGTTGTGCTATGAGCTTTACATATGTTAATTCACTCTATCCCCAAACCCTAGGGAGTAGGTGCTGTTATTATCCCTGCTTCTTCAGATGAGGAAACTGAGACACAGTTACTGGATACCTGTGCCAGGTTACTCAGCACCTCCTGGCTTCTATGTCTGAGCTCTTAACCGGTGGCCCAGGCTGTCTATTGAAGGAAACAACCCCTCTCTGGAGAAGAAAGGAGGCAGAGGCAGTGACAGGGCTGGAGAGAGGGTCACAGGCTACCAGCAAAGACTCATCTGGTTGTGAGTGGCAGGAAGCCACCCTCACTGGCTCTAGCTAAGAGGACAAGCCAGGAGATGTCTCCCCCCACACCTGGCTGGATCTGGCACCCACCAGTGGTATTAAGACCAAGTCTTTTCATACTTCAGTTCTGATGCCCTTCAGTCTTAGCTGCAGGGGTTAGCAAATAGGAGCTGGTAGCACCAGACCCCTTATTCACCCCAGCTTTACCCTAGGAGGAAGGAGAAGGTCTTGCACTACTTACTTTCGCCAGTGAAAAGCTTGGAATGACTGCTCTTTGAATCTGATTGGGTAGCCTTGGATAGGCTGGTCAGGGGCCTACCTGTGAACCAATCATGATGGCAAGGAGCATGCTGTGGCTCTCTGATTGGACAGACCTGAGCATTATGTCAATACCCAGAGCCCACAGGAGGTCAGCTCCATATGAAGCAAAGAGTGGAGGGTAACTCCTGGGCCCCCATTCATGCTGGCACCAGGACCAGGAAGTAGAAATTCAGTGGGAAAGCTCCAGATGATGGCTGAATGGCGGATACTCGCTCACAGGCACTCAAACGGCTTTTCTGCTCAGTGTAAGTAGGGACAGCAGGAGCTTTTTTAAATTTGTATTTTATAACTTTTGCAGAGCCAGAATGACACATACTTTTTTTCCTCACAGCTGTCTCTCCAGTGAGCTACAAATTAGGGCATCCACGATCCTGGGGGGTAAGATGCTAATGGGAGACGTTTAGGCACCAGAATAGGGTAAGGAATTCTGCAGGAATGCTAGGGTCACAAGTATGTGACACCGTTAGGCTGGGAAAGGGGTGGATTTCCGTCCTCATAGCTGGACTCCCGTAAGTTAACACTGAAGGAGCTCTGCAGCTGGGCCGGGTACTGTGTTGAACACTACCTGCACACTCTCATTTCAGTTTTCCAGCTCTCTGACACGTAATTCCCATTGTTCTGAGCAAACCCAGGCGGGGTAATTTGCATCCTGGGACTTCATGCTGGTGAGTGCTTATGGCAAGGCGTGTGGCGCCACACCTCAGACCTTCCTCTTGCTGGATAACCCCCAGGTGCTTGATTCACTCACCATCCACTCGCTGCTCCTGCCAGGCCACCAGGGGACCAGCAGTGTCACCCTGTGTGTTCCCAGAAGGTGACAGCTGGAAATATTTGCTCCTGCCACCAACTTCCTCTAGAGATTTGGAGACCAGAACTGGGAGGATGCCCCATGAACCCTGGCAGCAGGTGGTGGACGCGCTCCCACTCAGTCAGCGTAGGGTGGAGGGAGGACCTTCCTGGGGGTCAAGTGAAACCCAGATGCCCCAGGAGAACAGCCACCCGCAGGCTGTCCTCTCTCTGGTCCTCTCTGGATGTGCCCGTTATCAGCATGCACGCCTGTGAGGACATGACTTTGTCTGATTCATAGGAATTGTGCTCTGTCCACACTGCAGTCCCAGAGGGAATGTTCGCTGCTGGTGGGGCCCCACTGATGCCTCTCTCAGGGTCAAGTGCAGGGGTATGCATGCCGTGTGACTCGCCAGCCTTTCTGGCTCACACAGGCCTCCTGTCCACTGTCCCTGGCCCCCAAGACCTGAGGACAAGCACGGGACGGCCCCGGAGCAGCAGTGCTCGGGGAGTCCAAGGGCGCCAATGCCCCTGTCCCTGCTCACCTGGACACCAGCTGTCCAGCGTCCATTTCACACCGCAGGTCACAGCAGCACAGCCAGAAACATCCAGCGCACAGACGGTTCTGCTCAGCTCCCTGCACTTCAAGCCCCAGCGGTGCAGACTCGGGGCTGTGTCTCTGGCCTCTCGCCTCCTCCTTGCTGTCCTGCTTCCCCTCCAGATGCCATCGCCCGACCCTCCTGCCAGGCTGCCTGGGCACAGGGGCCATGGTGTGGCAGTAGAGGCCTGTCCCAGCAGGGCAGCTTCTAGCCCTGATGCCCACGTGCACAAGGTGGCCACCCAGCACAGCTCCTTGGACCCCCCACCCCGAGCTGCTCGGCAGCCCATGATGGCCATGCACAGGACTTTCCCACCCCTCACTCTCCACCTTTGTCCTGGACTCCCTGTCCCCAGTTGCTGTCCTCTCCCTGCCATGCCCAGCTCCCACCTTCTCAGGCCCTTCCTGCCAGCTGCCAGCAGGCTCCACATGATTCCTGTCCTTGTCATTTCTACTGACCCGGGAAGGCTGTGCCTCATTTTCTCTCCATCCCTGGTACCCTGGCCTCTGGCCCGGGGTTTGCTCACTTCCAGTTCCATCCACTGTCCACACCTCTCCATCATCCCTGTCCAAGCCACCATTCTCTTGTGTCCTGATGATTGTGACAGCTCCCTGCAGGGCCTCCTGCTGCTGTCCCCCGGCACCAGAGTGAGCCTTATAAAATGCAACTGAGACTGTCACTCTCTCACCTAAAAGCTTCAGTGCTTCTCACTGCCCTCAGAATAAATCCCAAACTTCCCACTGTGACTTACACAACCCTGTGTGACCTGGTGCCTGCCCTCTGTCTCATACTCACTTAGCACCAAGCACATCCACCTCAGGATCTTTGCACGTACTGGTCTGCTACAAGAAATGTTTTCTTCCCAGAGCTTCTTGGGTCTGACTTCTTTCATCCTTCAGGTCTTATCTGATGTGTCACCTCCACATGGAAGCTGCATTCATCAGGGTTCTGCAGAGAAATGGAGGGGGGTGGTATTTTAGGGGTTGGCTCATATGATTGGCTGTGGAGCGAGAAAATCTAAAGTCTGCAGCCTCACAGGCAGGTTGGACCCTCTAGGCCGAGGTAATGCTGCAGGCTTGAGTCAAAGGATTAGAAACCCAGGCAGAATTTGTAGGCTGCAGTTTGGACGCAGAATCTCCCTTTTTTAAGGGACTTCTATCTTTTCTCTTAGGGCTGGGATTTACCTCAGTTGGTAGAGCGCCATTCTGCGGTCTCTGAAGTCTAGAGTTCAATTCCCAGCACCACAAAAAAAGGGGGAAAGACGTGGCAATCCACTCCTGAGGCAATCCCGAAAAACAATCAGCCATTGAAAACCCTATAAGGGTCGCTATGAGTCAGAGACGACTCGACGGCACCTAACAACAACATCTTTTCTTTTAAGACTCTAACCTGATGGCCCAGGGCCCAATCACATGGAAGAGGGTTGTCTGCTTTGCTCAAAGTCTACTGGTTCAGAGGTGACTCTTATCTGAAAGCTGACTTCACGAAATGGCAGCCCCTGGCTGGGGTCTGAGCTAAGAAGTGGGCACCAGCACAGAGCCAAGCCAACACGGTGACACACTGCAGCACGGTCTCATCTAGGGCGCTGTGCCCCAGGCTGCTCGTGCCCTTCCAGGAATGTCAGGGCTGGCTGCGCGCTCTGCATCTTCCCCACTGCGTCTCTGTGCCAGAGGATGACTCCAGAGCTGTGCATGGCAGCCTTCTGGCAGTCTAGGAAGGCCAAAGACGCCATGGCAGCCTTAGCCAGGACTCTCGGTATGTGGCGGGAAAATACCCTAGGTCCTTACCCTCCTGTGGAAGGCTCAGAGCTGTGTGCTCTCCCCTGGCTCCCAGAGAATTGCACCCCACTTGCTCACAGCTTGATAACATTCCATGTTGGTGATCTTCCCCTCTTCATTCCATTTCCTTTCCCTTTCTAGGCTTGCCTGGATTATTATTCCTGCAAGCTGCCAGTGGTCTCTGGGGAACCCAGACCTGGACACTCCCTCCCTTTCGCTAGCTATTCTCTGGCACACTCCTGTATCATTAGCACCACAGCGTTTATCAAATCTCCACTTGTCTCGTTCACATGACTGCTGTCTTCTGTCCACTCACTACATAGCCAGCTCCAAGAGGGCAGGACCCATCCTGGTTCCTTGCTATGGCTTGAGGACACCGCCCAATGTCCAGAACACAGGACACTCATCGAATGAATGAACATGAATGAGTGACTAATGTTAACCCTGGCACCATGACCCGATTCTGCCCAAGCTTCCTGGCTGGTGTCTTCCACATCCTGCCCCCTCTGACACCTCATCCGAAGGACCCTTTGTGTCCATGGACATTTGCTGTTTCTCCAGGTGAGACATGTGATGTCAACAGGTAAGTCTTTGATGTAATTCTTTAACCCCAGGAAGCCACTCCAGCAGGGAGAATAGAAAATCATGGTGATGGAGTGGGGGATCCATGGGGCTCCTATGCACAGAAAGGCATTAAAACTGCAGAATTGTTAGTGCCCCCTGGAGGCAGTGGGGAGTACTGCATGGGGCAAGGGCCAAGTGCCAGCTCAGCCACCCCCTGTGGGGCTGACTCCTCCTCCTTGGCCTTGATGCACCTACCTGTAAGTGGGGGTCATAGCCCATGCCTTGGGTTTAGATGATACGTAGTTCCAGTGCTCTGTAGATTATAAGGTGTGTGTTCATCAAAGGGCAGGGACCATGTGTGCAGGCCAGGTGGTCATACCTGTGGCAGATCCGTGCTCTGGGTGCCTATTCCCAGAAAATTCAGCTAGAAGGGGACCCCATGATAGTCCATGACCACCTCACTTGTCACCATGAGAGCTCATCTGGTGTCAAATTTGGTCCCTAGTCTGTTTCCTCTGACCTACCTGGGGATAGGCCCCAGACTCCCTTTTTTCCCTCTATTACTCCCAGAGAAGAGGCCAGGGTCTGGCACAGAGAGGTGTCTAATAATGGCTCCCTGCAGGAAGGAAGATCAATGTCTGGCTTGAAGTCTCAAAGCCAGAAGTGGACAGAGCCAGCAGCCCTTACACCAGGCTCCTGAAACAACCTGGGTGTTCTCTTACCTTGCTCGCCTTCCAGGGCTTTCTGTGGCCACTTGGCCCCTTCAGGGAGAGTGGGGTGGGCTGGTCTCGCCCCAGACAGTACAGAAACCTGCCCAAGCCTGAAGCCCAGCATCTTCTTCATTTTGATAATTGCACTGAGGACATAAATTCAGCAACATGTGCTTGGTCAGCTCCCTTGTTTTTCTCCTAAGTAGCAAATTTATGGGGTGCACATGCACATGAGTGATTATTTCATGATAGTTTATGGCATCAAAACTCCTTTATTTCCCCCCAATAAATCTGGTTTACACGGATTGGCAGATCAAAGGATGCATTTCCCGATATGAGGAGGCTGTGAATCCTTCCCAGTGATTTGGGAAACTTGGGGAGACGGAGGTTGTGCATAATGCAAATCGGGATGGAATCATCCTGAATTTGGTCTGACTTGCTGTGGGTGCAATTAGAGCAATGAACACTAGGAGAAATTCTTTCTCCTGAGACAGAGAAAGGTCTGCTTAGTATGCAAAAGAGCACAGTCATTTGCGATCCAGGAGCCCGGAACGTGGTTAGCAAAGCACCCAGTTTGATTTGCAGCTTTAAAGCATTCAAAGATGAATAAAACATTGAATTAATTGCCGAAGAACTGTCGCCAGCCCCGGGAGATCTAAGCACCTGGGGAAGCACAAGCAACCAAAACAGAAACAGAAAACAAGAGTGGGCCTGTGGATGCCTGTGCGGCGCCCCAGAAATAGCGTGTGGTTTTGAGCTCGCTTAGTTCTCTCTGGAATTTTCTCCCATGAAGCCCGTGCCTCCCTGGGTCACAGCTCGGATTCTCTGCCCACAGAGCCCTCCCCGCTTACCCCGAGTGCCTGCCTGTGCTGCCTGTGCTGAGTGCCCCTTTGTCCGACCTCCATTCCTCACTCATGGAGTAAATATCTACTGAGCATCTGCTCTGTGCCAGGAGCCCACTGTTCCAGGTTCTGGGGAAACAGCTGGGAACAGGGCAGACCATAGTGCTGGCTGTGAGGCAGCCTTTCTGCCGGGAATAAATGAGACGATCATCGAGACAGAGAAACTCACATGTTGGAAGATGCTCACTGCTGTGGACAGCACAAAGCAAGGAGGAGGAGGCGAGGCAAGGCCAGGGGGTGGGGATGGTCTGCAGTTTTGGCTGAGGTGGACATTGACACAGAGCTCTGACAGAGGTATGAGCAGAGGGGAGGTCCCTGGGAAAAGCATCACAGGCCCAGAGGAGCAGGTGCTGTGGCCGAACATCTCGAGTGTCACAGGAGCAAGGACCAAGCCTGGGGTGGCTGGAGTGAGTGAGGAGGGAGGCGCAAGAGATGGGTCCCCATGAACAGGGCCAAAGTCATATGTAGCCCATCTGCCCCGTCCATCCATCCATCCACCTCTCTGTTCATTCATTTCCTGACACGTGCATTCAGAGCTGGACTGTGGGCCAGGACCCCTGTTGGGTCCTGAGAGTCCAGCGGTTGACATTAAGGACAAGGCCCCTGCTCCCATCTGCACCCGTTCTGCTGGGAACCCAGAGACAGGCCAATAAACCAGGAGGTAAGAAAAGTTCCAGGACCAAAGGGGAGGCATGAGAGAGTGGTGGGTTAGAGGGGAGCAAGGCAGGCATCAGGGCCATCTCAGGCTGAGGCAGTGGTGACTGGGGTGGGCAGGGCCCGCTTTCCCAAGTGGGCGGGGAAGGTGCTGGCCACTGGCGCCCAGGTTCTGGTGCCAGCAGGGCACTGCTGTCTGCTGGGAGCTTTGAGCTTGTCTCCTCCCTACGCACATTTGTTGTTGGTGTTAGGTGCTGACAAGTCGGTTCTAACACATAGCGACCCTCATATGGTTTTCAGTGGCTGACTGTTTCAGGATTGCTTCAGGAGTGGATCACCACGACCTCCCAGTTTTGTGATGCTGGGAATCAAACCTGAGTCTTTAGAGAGTATAGAGCAGCGCTCTACCAATTAAGCTAAACCTCAGCCTCCATGCCCATTTGGCAGATGAGAAAACAGAGGCTTCCCGGGCACAACCTCAGCTTCTGATGCTCAGTCTCCCACCCCACGGTCTGGGAACTGAGGGACAACTGACTCCCTTCTGCTCATGGGATTGGCACGAGGCTCTGGGAGGTTGAGCCAGGAAGCCTGCTGTGGGGCTTCCCACCTGAGGCCAGGATCAGGACCTGGCCCTGTGCTGGCTCTACCTGCAGGCTGCTCCTCACAGCATTGTTCCTCCTTCCCGGCCCCCCAGGAACTGCGCACTCCTGCTAGTAATTAAGAATCCATTTAATTCTCCACAGAAGATGAGCTTCCGGAATTCAGACCAAAATGAGCTCTAGCTGTATCATCATCATGTGTCATCCCCTTGCTCCTTAGGAAGTCAGGAAGGGTGGGGCAGGAGGGTCCTCGTGGGAGCCTCGGCCCCTGCTAGGCACGCTCACAGGCCCAGAGCTCCAGGAAGACACAGCCCAGGACCCTGGACCCAACGCACCCCAACTCCAGGGCAAGATGGGAGGATTCAGCAGAAATGTCCAGAGCCAGCCTGTGGGGCTGAGTCAGGCAGCCCTCCGCCACCCGGTACCCACCCAGCCCACCCTGCCACCTCCCCTCGACTCGCCCCTCCAGCCTCTTCCCAGTACCCCAGGAGCAGAGCAAGTGTTTTATTCTGAGCCTTGAGCTGCTGGCCGCTGAGGTGTGAAGCCTGGAGTGCAGGCTTGGCCTGTTTTGCTCTCTGCTGTGGGAGGGGTTAGGGACCTGCTGCCTGGAGGTGCCACTGTGGTCACCAACCGTGTTGGGCTGAGGGCACCTGAGGAGTGGCCCCTGCAGGCAGGAGCCCCGGGAGGAGGCCACGCCATGGTCCACAGAATGATGGGGCTGGGTGAGGCGCCAGGGAGGTCAGCACTGGGCCACAGCAAGAAGGAGGGGGCTGGAGTGCGTGTGGGGGTGTTGGGTTTGTGTGGTCTTTTCTCCTCACAAGCTGCTGCCTCCTCTCTCTCCTCCTCCTTCCCCTCCTCCTCTTCCTGTTCTTCCTTCTCCTGGGCCTTTTTAGCCTTTGACACACCCCTCAAGCCCATTGGTCAAACATGAACCACCTCCCACCAACCACAGGCAAGAGGCGGGATCCCATAAGTACTGAGTCCCCTGGGGACACTGTCCTGGGACTGGACACATGGCTTCAGACAGGTCTGGGGTCTGGCAGCAAGAGGAGGCCCAGGCAGTAGGGAGGGGACCCTTCACCATGCAGCCTCAGCCTCAGAGCCTGTGACGCAGGACACACTGGCTCCTGGTCCTGGGCCTGCGTGGCCTTCACATGGGGGTGGTGCCCCAGGCATCCTTGGGAAGATGAAGTGGGCGCTGTGAGCAGAGAGCTCAGAGCCAGGCGCAGTCACACATGGAGGCCGTGGGATCACGAATGAGCAAGGAGTGCTGAAGGAGAGGAGGCCAAAGCCACAGGGAGGGATCTTAGTGCCTCCAGGCATCGTTTTTATTAGTGTCTAGGAATTGCACATAGCATGGGGTTTCCCTATGACATTTCCACACACACACATAATGCACTTTGAGTGCATTCACCGCTCTGCTTCCAGGCATTAGTAAGTCCCCCAGCTCAAACTGCACCCATGCTAATTCCCTGCCGTGGAGGGTGGCCTGTGGGAATCCCCACACCAGCTTTGCGGGATGAGGTTGGCAGAGCACAAGCGAGTCCTGACCCACCCTAGGGTCCTCTTCTTCCTGCACCTCGCTGGTGTCCTTCCGCCTCCCTCGGCCTCAGGGACACTGCCTGGCCCTGGGAAGATAGGGTCCTGCAGCCGAGGCTCCCAGGCCTTGCAGGAAACCCTGGCAGCTCAAGGCCCCACAGGCCCACAGGCAGATCAATACCCCGTCAGCCCAGGCTTCCCCGCAGGGGAGGCTCCAGACCTAGGCTCTCAGGACAAGAACCGTGAGGGCAGGGACACTGGGACCTGACTTCCCAGTGCCCTGGCTGGACGGTGGACACAGCCCTCCTGAGGGGCTCGGAAGGAGTCTCGGTGGTTACAGCAGACAGGGGGCAGGCCCTGCAGGCAATGCAGGCAGATCCCAGGGCCATGGCGGGACTGCTTGTCACAGGGCGGGACTGCTTGTCACAGACGCAGTCTGCCCTGCTCACCTGCTATCAGACATGGGCACACCTGTGGATGTGGGTCTGGGACACCAGCTCATGGCCCCTGCAGTGGCCCTTGAGGAGGAGCTGCTGCAGTGGTGGCAGAAGCTGAGCCTGGCCAGGGCATCGTGGGCCTGGCAGCTGGGGAGGGTGGGTTTCCTGGGGCCTCAAGGATTTCTGCGGCCTGACAACTCTTTCTCACTCTGCCTTCCCCTCCCCCTCTCTGATCAGACACAGCTGACACTGCAGCCCCCTTCCCCCCCTGCCCTCTCCCCTAGGTCTGGACTTATGGAGTCTGGACAGACTCGGCCAGTGCTGAGGAGTATCCCACCAGCTGGGGGGAGGGGGAGGGCAGGGGCCCAGGCTTGGCAGAGGACGAGGCCTCTGAACCCTTTGTCTGCCGTGGGCCACAGAGGGAGCAGACATTCCTGCCAGGCTTGGGCCTGGGATGGCTGCAGGGGACACAGCGAGGAAGCAGATTCTGTCCTTACCCTTGGGGACATCCTGGTTCCAAACCTCTGAGTGCAAGTTAGCTTGTGGACTGAACATTCCTCACGGTGAGGAGAGTCTGACATCTCTTCCCCTCCCCACCCCCAGTTTAATTCCTCATCCCAAACTGCCATTGAAGGGCAAGGGTGAGGAGGCTGTGACTTCAGCCCACAAATGGGCTCCTACTCCGATTTGGCAAGTGACACAGGGTGACACACATAGGAGTCTGACTGGCTTCTCTGCGCCCGTGCTTGGTTCTCACAACTCAGCAAGGACCCAGCCTCTTGCACAAACCCCACCTGCATCCCAGGAATCATGTGGGCTGCTGCCTTCAGCCATGCCTGGGCTGTGAGCAAATCCCGGGACCCAAGTAGCTGTTAAATGACAGAAAGTGGTTCTTTGTTGTTGTTGTTAGGTGTTATCCAGTTGGTATCCAAATGATAGCGACCTTACACACAACAGGCAAACCACTAATGTCAGTGTTTCTCTTCTGTTCATAGTGTTTTCAATAGTGGATTGATTTTTTTGGAAGGGGTCCTTCTCCAAAGTCTACGGCACCTGGTGTTCCCAGACAGCCTCCCATCCAAGGACTAATCAGGTGTGACTCCTTCTTAGCTTCTCAGATCTGACAGGATTGGATGTCACAGGGCTATGGCTGCAGGTACCTCCTGGTTCTAGACAACGTGAAGTCCGAGATGGCAGTGCTGGAGCTTCCGTGGGTGGCAGGGGCCTTTCCAGGATCAGGGAGCGGCACTTTCTCGCCATGTCCTCGCGTGGTGGAAGGTGAGCTAGCTCCCGAGGACTCTTTCATAAGGGAACTGATGGCACTTAGGAAGCTTAATCATCCTCCCAAAGCCCACCTCCTTGTCCGTTAGGGCTAGGATTTCATCACACAAATGTAAGGAGGCACAAGCACTCAGACCCAGCATCTACCTTCTCTCTTACTGCTGCCCATACCTTGTGCCCCCTTCATTTCCTTTTTTTTTTTTTTTTTCAGTACTTGGGGTTGAACCCAGGGCCTCATGCGTGCATGCTCTGCAAGTGCTGGACCACTGAGCTGCACCCCCAGCCCATTTTTTTACTTTTTGAGATAGCGTCTCGCTAAGTTACGCAGACTGCCTCTGGTCTCGAACTTGCCATCCTCCTGCCTCAGCCTGCCGAGCCGCTGGGATTACAGGCGTGCGCCACCGTGCCCAGCATCATCTCCCTCTTGAACACAGCAGTGGACTCTCCTTGTCCTTCTGCAGCCCTTCTCCCCATGCAGCCACAGGGGCCCCTGCAAACCTGAGACAGCTCCCCTGCCCCTCTGCACAACACCCTCATTTCCCAAAGCCACAGTCCTTGCATGCATCTAAAGGCTCCCCTAATTTGCCTCCCATTCCACTTTGCCCTCAGCTCCCCTACTCTTCCCTTGTAGCTCCCTCCTAGCCTCTCCAGCCTCTGCTATTCCTCGATATACAAGGCACAGTGAAACCTCAGGGCCTTTGCACTTGCCATTTGCTCTACCTGAGTGCCCTCTCCCCAGATATCCAGCCCACGTGGCCTTCTTCCTTAACTGATCAAGGTCTCTTCTCAAATGTCACCTGCACAGTGAGGCCTTCCTCGGCTGTGAATTTAGAATTTAGAATTGCAAACACACATTCACAGACGTGCTCGAGCACATGAGCACGCTGCCTCTCTTGCCTGTACTATTCTTCTCCTGTGTACTCCCCATCATCCAACATGTTCTCATGTGACTGACTGACTTATTTTCTTTGCTCACTGTCTGCTATAGCACCAGCTCCAGGAGGACAAGGACTTTGCTCTGTTCCCAGCTGTTTCATAGCCCTAGGTGCCAAGTATAGCCTGTGGATTGGGAGAGGGATGGAGGGATGGCGGGCGGGAGGGAGGATGGGATATGCAATTCCCTGTCAAGCTGACTGAGCCTTTACTCCTTCTGGGTCTGTATGAGACATGGGACCCTTGAGGAGGCCCAGGGGAGGCAGCCAGCATTCCAGATGGGAATGTGGCATTGAGCACAGCACTGGCTTAGGTAGAGCCTGAGCCCAGGGCCTTGCACATGCTAGGCAAGTGCTCTACCCTGAGCTGCACTCTCAGCTCCTTGGTTTTTGTTTTTTGTTTTTTAATGTTGACACAAGGTCTCACTAAATTACACAGACTGCTTCTGGTCTCCAACTTGCAATCCTCCTGCTTCTGCCTCCTGAGTAGCTAGGATTACAGGTGTTCGCCATGGTGCATGGCCCACACGGTATCTTTTAAATGGACTTTTGTCAACATTTAGAAGCCAGGTGATTTCATATAAAAATGCTGGTATCTTCCTTAAGCGAAGAATTGTACACTACAGACGTTTCTTCCCTTACAGGATGGTTGGCCAAGCTGAGAAGCAGTTCCCCTTCCCACGGCACAGGCCCACACAGGTGCCAAGGCCCCTGTGGCCCTTTCATCCTCTGGGTCACTTGCCTCACCCTGTCAGACATCATACATGCAGTGCTGCCCAGGGCTTCTGGGTCTACAAAGGTGGCAGAGCGTCCCTCGCATGGGACTGGAGCTGAGGAGTGGTTCCCAGGTGCCCCCCAGTGCACAGCAGTAGCAGTGAGAACAGCTGGGCTGGGAGGGCCAGGAGACAGGCACTAGGAGCATCTCCATGGCAACCACTTGAGCTGGTACCCATGATCTGTGCTGGAGGGTGGATGGGAAGCAAGTGCCAGCTCAGAGGGAGAAGCCTGAGCACCAGATTGGTCCCCACTGGCTCCCAGAAAAGCCCCAGAAAAGGGGAAGGGTCAGCCCCAAATTGTCAAAGGTCAGCTTTCCACCATCTGTGCAGAATAGGGACTCAAATAAAGATCTTAATAGCTCACACTGCTGGTCTAAATGCTTGCACGATAAAGCGTTCCTAATCTTTCAGGCACACTGAGATGCTATCGCCACCCCCCTTTCTGGGATGAGGAAACTAAGGCTTAGCATGTTCAAGGGAACTTGCCCAGGGCCACACTACTGGGCTCAGGTAGATGCAAACCAACTTCTAGATGCAGTGTTTTGATTCTAACCAGCTGTCTCTAGCGCCATGGGAGTTTGGGCTCTGGAAAATAACGCAAGTGGCATTTCTCCCACGCTTGACTGTTGGGCTGAGATGTGGTCCAGTCCTTCTCGAAATAGCCGCTGTGCATATCAGCTGCTTCCCGACCCCTGCTGGATGGGTGTCCTGGAGGACAAGCGACTTTGTGTAGGAGCAGAGGGGACTGCCCTTGCCTTACCTTCCTGGGTGAAGGGCTGCATTGCTGGCCAGGCTTGGGGACACTCTGGGAGCCCCTGGGACACATGAGCTGTCAACCTCTACTAAGGAAGCCTCAGGTGGCAGGAGGGACAGGGCTCTGCCTGAGGCTGTAGGGAGTCAAAATCCAGAACAGAGTTCCCATACAAGGGACATAGTAAGTGTCCAGTAACTATCGACTGCATAAGTAAAAATTGAATGGACTCCTAGTGAGCATGAGCCCACACACTCGCCACAAACCCCATCCTATACTCATTCGTGAACACCCACGCACATGTGCACACACACCTCGTCTCCTCTCCTGGGGATGAGGTTCCATCCAATTCCCTCACACGGTTCCCTGGAGGAGCTTCAAAGGCCTCCATCTGAGAGCCCCCGAGAGCCCCCTGGCTGCCCAGCTGGACCCCACTGAATATGAACACCTCCTCCTCCTCCTCCTCCTCCTCCTCCTCTGCAGAGGCCATCAACCTTTGTGGGTGTCCACTGTCCTCATCTCCCCACTCCTGGGGTGTCTGGGGAGACCTAGGGAAGAACTAACAGAGTACAACCTGAGTTGCCAAGAGCGGGCATGGCACAGTGTCAGGTAGTGTTTCATCTGTTGTGCAGAGGGTCTATGAGTCGATCCTAACTCCATGGCACCTAACAACGACAACAAACATGCCCAAGGGACTGGAGTTTAGCTCAGTTAGTAGAGTGCTTGCTCTGTGTACTTTGAGGTCCTGAGTTCTATCCCCACCACCACAAAAATGGGAGAAAGACCTAGCAGCCCACTCCTGGAAATAATTCTGAAACAATCAGCAATCAGCCATTGAAAACTCTGTGAATAGCAGAGAAGCACTGACATAGTGCCAGGCATGGCACAGTGTCAGAGAGTGTTTTGTTCTATTGTACATAGGTTCACTATGAATTAGACTCGACTCAATGACAACCAACAACACCCCCAAGAGTCTCTATGAGCTCCAGGGTCGCAGGGATCAGCTTCTCTGAGTCCTGAGACAGTCCTGCCTGATGCTGCCTGAGGGTTATTTGTACTTAGAATGTCCCACTCCTGCCTCACCAGGCCCTGCCCTTCAGCACCACCTCCTGAGGTCATTAGAACATTGCTCATGTCCCCCATCGACCCAGGGCTCTCCTTGGAGTTTGTTATGGTTCAGATAGGAAATGTTTCCCAAAAGGCTAATGTATTGGTGGCTAGGTTACCAGGTGGTGGTGCTATTTTGGGAGGTTCTAGAAACTTTGGGAGGTGCAACCTAACTGGAGGAAGTATGTCACTGGGCCATGTCCTTGGGGGTGTCTTGTCACTGGCCTCTTCCTGTTGGCCTCTCTCTCTGCTTCCTGTCCACCATGAAGTGAAAATTTCTCCTCTGCCACATGCTCCCACTGCCATGATGGTCTGCCCACATGCATGGCACCAAGCAACCACAGACTGAAGCCTCCCAAACCGTGAGCCAAAATAAATCCTTCCTCCTTTACATTTTTCTCTCAGATATTCTGTTACAGCGATGAGAAAGCTAACACAGGGTTTTTCCTTACCACAGACTTCATATCAGACAAATCACAGGAAGGACCATGTTATGTTATCATATGCCATAAAAGCAAAGGAACAACTTTAAACTTCTGTAAATATTTTAAAATAATGAAATTATAGCCAGGTGCAGTGGCGCACTCCTGTAATCCCAGAGGCTTGGGAGGTGGAGGTGGGAGGATTGCAAGTTCGAGACCAGAGGCAGTCTGTGTAACTTAGCCAGACCCTGTCTCAAAAAAATAAAAGAAAAGGGCTAGAGGAGTAGCTCAGTGATCCAGCACTTGCAAAGCATGCAAGCATGGGAGCAGCTTAGTGTTAGAGCACTTGCTTAGCATGCACGAGGCCCTGGGTTCAATCCCCCAGTACTGGAAAAAAATAAAACAAAACAAGAAAAAAAAAAAAAAAAAAACCACAAACAGACACTAGGGCTCTTGATGCTTACCTTTTTCTGCGTTCTAACTCCCAAGAATTACTCAGGGTCCAGGTCAGGAGATCCCCCTCTGCCCACTCCAGAAGGCACTTTACGTGGATGGCTGAGGAAGCCCCCGACGGCTCTGCCTGATTCATCCTCTACCTGAGGCCAGTGGGATCCCAGGCAAAGCTGCAGCAGGCCCAGCCTGCCACTCAGGACCCCGCAGGGCTCTCTCCTCAGAACAGAAGCTAAAGAGCCAAGAGGTCCCCTGTGTCCTACCCTCCCTGCCCCTCACCTCTGTCCCCAGTTCCTAGCCCCTCGATCCCTCTGCTCAGCCACAGCGGCCCACCTGCTCCCCCACCACACCAGGCACTGCCACTGTGGGCTTCTGACCTTGCCCTGCCCTCTGCCTGGAAGGTTCCTCCCTGAGTGTTCACCTGGGGACCTCCATCGCTTCCTCCCTAGAGCCCAACCTGACCATCGAGGTTCCTATCTGCAGCCTCACCTGCTTCTGTCCTATGTAATCTCCTTAGCGCTATAACTATTGGGCAAGGTATAATGCTGTCTGTCCTAGACCATCAGCTCCAGGGGGAAGGGATTTTGCCCAGTCTTACTTCCCCTTTCTGGAACTACTTTCATATCAGTTTTAAAAAACCAACCATAAAAGCCTTTATTCAGGATGTGCCTGGTGGCAGGTGGAGTGTCCGCCTCTGTCCAACCAAGGGCGGTGGGAGTCACATTGAATTGAAACACGAAGGATGAGAAAGAGCCGCCAGATGAAATGTGAGGAAGCAGCAAGTGCAAAGGGCCTGGAGCAGTAGTAGACAAGGCAAGTTGGAGGAACAGTGTGGTCAACGTGGCTGCAGTTAGGTGAGCCAGGGGAAGCGCATGGGGAGACTCTGAGAAGCCAACAGAGACTAGGCCTTGCAGGGCATTGGAAGCCATGATGAGGATGTGGGGGTGTTGGATTTCACTCTAAGAGCAATAGGGAGCCATTGAAGGATTCAGAATAGGAGACTATGACTTGGCTTATATTTTTAAAGGCTCATTCTAACTGAAAGAGGTGGGCATGGGTTGAAGGAGACCTGAGTGACACCAGACACCAGGGAGGAAGCTGTTGTAATGTCCAGGAGGCCATGATGATGCTGGCTCAGCCCAGCGAGGACCACGGGTAGGCGTAGTCACACTCCAGACGAGGGCTCTGCGCTCCAGCCTGGCCATGTGGGGTCCGCATTAAAGTCAAGGAACAAAGCCCTGACCAGCAGAGAGGCCGGCTGTGTCTCACAATTCTCTTCTTCCCTGGGCACATGCTCTTGGGGACCTTGTGGGAAGGAGAGGTGGCTGAACCTCATCCAAATGCCGTCACAGCACAACCACTACTGGCCCCCACCTGCCAGAGCCCCCACATACTAGCAATGGGGTGTTTGCTCTGGGCTTCCCCACTGCACCTCCCTCCTCCGAGGAAGCCTGCGCTCGGAGTTTGCACATGGCCCTAAAGCTCATGTTTGCTTTTGTTAATTGATATAAATGATTTTTCCTTCACAGCCATGCACAGGCACTGAGCACGTCCACATTAATGGGGCTGGAGGGGGAAAATTAAGTGCTTCAATTTGCCGTCTTTCAGGATGAAAAATGGGAAAGGAGAAAAACCACACAGCTGGAAGAGATGAGCTGTGAGTAGCTGGAACCCCCTAGGGCAGGGGATAGAGGCTGCCCTGGGGAGGGGACCAGCCTCCTGGGGGACAGCTCTGGGCAGAGCCTCCAGCACCTCCCGTAGCCCTTCTTAGGTGTGCAGTGTTTAAATCTGTGGTAGGCAGGATTCAGCCGTGTGCGTGGCTGCCCTATGGGTACCACTGCACCCCTGGGTCCACTGTGGCCTAAAGTTGTAAGGAGAGGAACCCCAACCCCAAGAGATCTAAACAAAAGGGACTGCGTGGGCTCACAGGACTGAAAAACACCGAGGGAGGTACCGGCTTCAGGAGGGGCTGGATCCAGGGTCCCAAGTTGGTTTCTCCCAGGCTGGCAGGGCTGCTTCTCCTCTTCCCTTGCTGGAGGACGGCCCCCTGAGGGAGCAGCCATGCCAGAGGGCAGGCCTCCCCTCCCCAGTGCACCTGTGGACCTCTCAGGACCCACCTGATCGGACCCACCTAGCCACATGCTCATCCCTGACCCAAATACCGGGGTCCACGTGGTGGGATTTGCCCATGGGCAGGGCTGCCCCCTGAAGTGCCCTGGATTGAGTTAGAAAAGGGTGCCCCTTCCTTTTGGGAGAAGCAGCCCTGTGCCAGGACAGCTTGTGGGGCAGGGGCCTCAGCCCCTAGTGGGGGACCCAACCTGCCCTGGTGTCCCCAGGGCTCCTGGATATGCTGATTGCCAGGCCTGGGCTGAGTGCCTTCTGAGCCTGTTTCCCCCAACCTAATGACCTAATTGTACTTAGGGTCACTATGAGTCGGATGTGATTCGATGGCACCTAACGACAGCAATCATCTGACTCAAGTGAAGCTGGCACAAGGATTCCATGAGTAGCAACAGCACATGGGAAGTGCTTGGAAGAATGCCTGGTAAACAGTAGACCCTTAAGAAGTGTGAGCTGTGATTGATCACACAGCCCCACACGTATACACGCTCACTTCCACACCCCCTCCCACACCCCTGTGCACTTCCACTCCACATGCAGAGATGCACACTCACGGCCAGGTGCAGCCAGAGTGCATACCTGCATCAGTGCAGAGTATCCTGGCCCCCCACAGGGTGTGCACACAGAGGGCACACGCACACATGTACCTGTATGTTCATGTACCCCTAACACAGCCCTCCCCTCCCATCTCAGCCAATTCCTGACCCCAAGCTTCCTGACCACACATGGTATCCTGCAGCTCTGGCCTCACTAGGAACCATGGGCAGAGGGAAGTGGCTTTCCCTAGCTGGGCTCATGAAAGTCAGGCGCCCCTGACCCCACTCCCACTCCGCAGAACTCTCTCAGAATCTCAGTGATTCACAAATATTAGTGCCAGGAGGGCCTTTATCTGATCAGGTCTTGGGGGTGGGGCGGGGAGATGAGAAGACAGAGGCCCAAGGAGGACTCCAGGTTGATGATCCCGATGGTACCCAGGCCCCACATGGTGGCCACTGGGTAGGGCCCTCAACAGGTGGAGTGAACTTCATGCCCGATTGTGGGTGTAACAGGCAGGTGGCGCTGTCATGGCTCCCACACTTCAGGTGAGGAAGCTGAGGTGCAGAGAGGCCAGGGGCTCTCCCTCACCCAACTGGGCCTCAGCCTAGGTGCTCAACTCCAAACTCCTTTCCCTTTAGAGAGGTCAAGGCTTCTTGGATGACCATATGGTGGGCCAGTGGGGAGAGGTGAGTGGTGGAGGCAGGCCGGGGAGCGGGGATACAGGACCATCCCAGACCTGAGCGTTATGTGAGAGTCACGACCACCCCAGAAGGCCCAGGGGTGAGAGTGCCAGAAAGGCCCCAAAGCCAGGCCCAGGAGCTCCGGGTCTGGAGCAGGGCATTTCCAGGACAGGGGAGGTGCAGGGTTTATCTGGCCTGGGGGTGCATGCCCTGCAAAAGGCAGCAAACGTAGTGTGCCCTCACTGGCGTGAAAATGTGAGGCTGGTGCCTGTGTGCACCGGGTGTGCGTAGCCAGTGCATGTGCACAAGGTCATAGGAGCTGCTCTAGGGCTTCTTTCACACCACCTCCTGTGACGTTATAGTCCCAGCTGGTCAGATGCCGCCAGTGAGGCATTTGCCAAGGCTGCCTGACCCCAGGTTTTGCAGATGGAGAGGTAATTCTCCCTCACTGTTCACCCCAGGGCCAACGCCCCACCCCCAACCCCACCAAGAAAAAGTGAGGCCCAGGCCATCCTGTCCCCCTCCCTCACCTGTGTCCTCCCCAAGTCCCTCCTACCAAGGACAGACACTGGCCAGAGAGGAAGCCCACTGATGTCAGGGAAGCGGGGTGAGCAGGCAGGACCTGAGCCATTGCAATTCACATTCATTTTAATAAGAGAAACATGATAAAACCTCTCCCAGGGGTCAACAGAGCATCTCACACTGGGTGGTATGGTTGATAGGGTGGTCAGTAGAATTCGAGAAGCCTGGATATTAAATGTGACTTCCCAGAGGTCAGGGACCATGACTGTGTCCTCGAAGACTACAGGCCGCCTGGCCCACCAGGCCTGAGGTGTGGTCATCATCCAGCCTGGTGCTGAGTCTGCAGCTATACTACCCTGGCGTCCGATCTCTTCTGACCTCCCAGGCTGACCTCAGCCTGGGAATACCGGCTGCTTTAGAGTTGGGAAGAGGACCTGGAAGACCACTCCTGAAACAATCAGCCTTTGAAAACTCTGTGGGTAGCAGAGAGGCACTGACATAGTGCTGGGCATGGCACAGTGTCAGGAAGTGTTTTGTCTGTTGTATACAGGGTCTTTCTGAGTCGGACTCGACTAGACAGCACCTAATAACAACAACAACAAACCTCGTACTGAAGGGGTCCATGTAGAAAGACAGTCTTAGCTGGACCTGGTGGCATTTACCTGTGATCCCAGCACTCGAGAGGCTGAGGCAGGAGGATCATGAGTTCAAGGCCAGCCCTGGCTCTGTTGTTGTTGTTATTAGGTGCCATCAAATCTGTATCCAACTCATAGCGACCCTCATAGGGGTTTCAATGGCTGACTGTTTCGGGATTGCCTTGGGAGTGGATTGCCAGGCCCTTCTCCCATTTTTACGGTGCTGGGAATTGAACTCTGGACCTCAGAGACTGCTATGTAGTGAGACCATATCTCAAAAAAAAAAAAAAAAGAGAAAGACTTGAAAGACTTAGACTTAAATTAGTTCCTAACTATGGGGCTTGGAGAGAGTAATTTTACTTCCTGGTTATTCCATTTTTAAGATGAAAATGCTAATAAACAGCATTGGCTTCACATAGTGAATGACAAAGTTTAGATGAGATAAGAGGTTGATTGTGCCTGGTACACAGTAGTAAGAAATACTCAATAGAACTAATCAGTATTGCTGTTGTGTTGTGTATATATAC
>VMDO01026843.1:0-27989 GCA_007922755.1 Pedetes capensis
ACCGGAAAAAAAAAAAAAAAAAAAAAAAAAAGGAAAATATTACCATAAACAGACAAGCAAATGGAAGAGAAGTCTTTGGTGGGGGAAGTGCACAAGAGGGTAAGGGGGAACTTATCTGTGTAATGTACAACAAAATGCATACATGGAAATGTCACAATGAAATGAATGTCAGAATGAATCACATTAAGATGTACATTAAGAATTTCAAAAAAACAAAACAAAACAAAACAAAACAAAAAACCCAAAAAACAAAAAGCTTGTAACCTGACTTTAATCAAGACTTTACATGTATGAGCTATACCAAAGATGGAAGAACACGTTAAACCACCATGAAGAAGAATCAGAAAGTCCAGAATTGTGGCATTTTTAAAGAGTCTGGCCTGGCTTCTGTAAAAAGTCAATAGCATGCGAACAGTGGTTGAGTAGGGGGCTGTACTGTTTTAGGTGATAGACTGAAGACATAACAATCATAATATATGCTTCTTGATTGGATTCTAAATCAGAAAATATCTATAAAACCAAAGTAAATTGGATATGGCTTGAGTACTGTGTGATACGGGCTCCCGCAAGATGGCGGACAGATAACACGCACCTTCTGTCCCAGAGTAAAGGGAAGCCTCAATTAGGGATTTAGAACTCACAGTGATAGTTTAGATTGGGAGATAGAGGATGAATCTGGATGGACACTGAAATTGAGCATTTGGCTTCGGAGGAGCTACACAGAGGTCAGTAGGAGGACTGCCATTCCGCCATTTCGCCTTCACGCAGACGGCAGGATAGAATCCCGGAGACTTGGGGGGGACTTCACCCACACACCCACGGGAGCCAGACCCAACACAGAATGCAACCTTGACATCACACTGTCACCCTGCCCACGGGACACAAACTGCAAGTTTCGGGTGAGTCAGTTTGAGGTGGCACACGGAATTGCCATCTTTAGCAACATATGTCCCACAGCCTGAGACGCTGGGCTGTTGTAGGTCCCTCACGTGAGAAAATAGGGATCTGATCCACGAGAGTAGATACTCGAGGGTACAGGGAGTAATCGCAGAGGGAACTGGGAAACCAGTGCCAGCGGTACGCATCCAGAGCTGAAATGCGGCTCCCTCCCTCCTGTTGTGGCGGGACAGTCATGCAGACACAATCTCCACAGACATACGGGCACACATATGCCTGGACCCCAGACACACCAGAGGGGATCCTAAGTCATCCCACTGCACTGTGGAGAAAGGTGAGGTCTGCGGAGGCGGCTGAGCCCCAAGCGGACAGAGTGCTCCTTTTTGGCAGAGTCTTGCAGGACAATTAGACACAATAAGAATAATTTTGAGTGCAATCGCCGTGCATGGCAGACCTACTACAGACTCTCTCTGGGGGGTTTGAATATCATCCCACCCACAAGAGGATTTGGTCCTCCTAAGTGGTCTCCCAAGTGAGCGGAAAGCCCTGCAATAAAAAATAATAATAATAAAATAAATAAATAAATAAATAATAAAATAAAAATCCACGATAGCAGCCATATTCCCTCCATGCTATAGGCTTTGGGCCAGAAATCTCTAATTTGGGGAATTGGCGCCTGAACTACGTGGGACAGGGAGAACCCCACAGGCTCCACTGCTTCTCAAATAATACAATAGACACAGAATATTTCGTGGAACCATCTCTTTGGTCATTGTGGGGCAATCTGCCATTTTCTACATAATCGGCAAAATCTCTATAGAGTAAGACAGACTGCTCCTGCAGATTGTGTGAAAACACTGCCATCCTGCATTCTGGAGGGAGCACTGCTTCCTGCAGTATCAACTTCACCCGGTGGAACTGGGTGCCCACAGTGCACCTACAAGAACATACAAGGATTTTTTTTTCTTTTTGTATGAGGATTTGAATCCAGGGTCTTGTGCCTGTTTGCTTTGTAGGTGCTGGACCGCCGTGCTGTGCCCCCAGCCCTTATTTTTTTACTTTTTGAGACAGGGGCTTGCTGGGTTGCACAAACTGCCTCTGATCTCGGGCTTGTGGTCCTCCTGCCTCTGCCCCCCCAAGCCTCTGGGATTGCAGGCATGCACCACCTCACCTGACTAGAAGTGTTTTATATATGTGTGTGTGAGTGTGTATGCATGGTTTTGTTTTTGTTTTTGTTTTGATTATGTTTTTTGTTTCTTGGGTTTTTTTGTTGTTGTTGTTTGTTTGTTTTTGTTGTTTTGTACAGGGATTTGAAACCAGGGTCTTGCACCTATTCGCTTTGTAGGTGCTGGACCGCCACGCTGCGCCCCCAGCACATATTTTTTGTTTGTTTGTTTGCTTTTTACTTTTTGAGACAGGGTCTCACTGGGTGGTGCAGGCTGCCTGTGATCTTGGGCTTGCGATCCTCCTGCCTCCACCCCCCAAGCCGCTGGGATTGCAGGTGTATACCACCGCACCTGACTACAAGTGATTTTATACATGGGTGGGAGCATGTATGCGTGAGTTTTTATTTTCTTTTTTCTTTTTATTTTTTCTTCCTTTCTTGTTTTATTGTTTTGATGAAGATCAAAGATCATAGCCTTCAATATGGGTTATGACTAAACATCAACAAAACAAAAATCCTTATGACTGGGTCAGCACGCAACTTCACAATAAATGGAGAAAAGATTGAGGTTGTCCAAAATTTTGCTTTGCTTGGCTCTATAATCAACACCCATGGAAGCAGCAGTCAAGAAATCAAAAGATGCATTGCTCTAGGAAAAGCTGTGCCAAAAGATCTCTTTAGAGTATTGAAAAGCAAAGATGTCACATTGAAGACGAAGGTGCATCTGACTCATGCCGTGGTATTTTCAGTGGCATCATATGGTTGTGAAAGCTGGACATTAAACAAGAGTGACAGAAAAGAATTGATGCTTTTGAATTGTGGTGCTGGAGACGTCTATTGAATATACCATGGACTGCCAAAAGAACCAACAAATCTTTCGTAGAAGTACAACCAGAGTGCTCCTTGGAAGCAAGAATGGCCAAACTGCGTCTTACATATTTTGGACATGTAGTCAGGAGAGAACAATCCCTGGAGAAGGACATCATGTTTGGAAGAGTGGCAGGTCAACGCAAAAGAAGAAAACCCTCCACCAGATGGATTGACACAGTGTATGCAACAATGGGCTTAAACATAAATAAGATCGTGTGCCTGGCACAGAATTGGCAAGTGTTTTGATCTGCTGTACATAGGGTCGCTATAAGTCGGACTCGACCCGACGGCACCTAACAACAACAACAACAGAATGCAAGTGGAGAAGGACCTGGCAATCCACTCCCAAGGCAATCCCGAAACAGCCAGCCATTGAAAACCTTATGAGGGTCGCTATGAGTCAGATACCGACTCGACGGCACCTAACAACAACATTGTGTGATATCAGGGAATTACTATTCATATATTAAGTGGGATATATTGGAGTTTGGTTTGTAACAGAGTGTCCACATTTTCTAGAGATGTGTACAGTGCTGAGGAGTGATTGACTTTAAAATGGTCCTACAAGAAAAAATACAGATAGACAAAGCAGAGATGGTATAATAACAATTATTGATTAAAGGTTTGGGTTATGGGTGTTCATTTTACTATTTTCTACTTATCTGCATGATTTTTGTTTTCTCTGTGTGTTTGGACATTTTTATGTTAAAAAGCTTTTTTATAACCTTACCTTTAGAGTGCTTGCCTACCATGAGTGAGGCTATGGGTTTGATCCTCCAGTACCACACAAAACAAAACAAAACAAAAACAACAACGTTACAGTTATTAGTTAATAATCTCTTGAAAATCAGATGTTTCAAAACAAGTTAGTTCCTCTCTATCCATTTGGACCAGATCAACCTGCCAAATTTACCCTCCCAAAATTAAAAATAAAATAAGACACTAATTTTTTTTAAAAAGTAGAATCTAGAGATTACACCTATAATCTCAGGAGGACTTGAGGGGATGAAGCAGGATGATCTCAAGTTTTAGGTGGGCCTGAGCTTCATTGCAAACCTTGTCTCAAAAAACAAAAACAAAATTGTAGAACCTTCAGCCTTCACATGAGAAGGAAAAACAAAAACCAAAAACTTGAAGTGGTAACAGTATCTGCCTTTTATGTGAGCTAAAAGTCAACATAAGTTGATATGTTATTGTTCTCATGAATGCATTTTTTTTAATAGATGGTTCAAAAGTGAAAACAACCCTGCTAATCACAAATTATTTGTTGTAATCACCTTTTCCTTGTGAGTTAGTGGAAGCATACAGAGTAGTTCTCAATTTAAAAAAATTCTAAACTTCTTTAGTTTGGGAGGCCTGCCCACAACTCTACCAGTTTGCAAATTAGTAAAGTAATTTACTATTCCCATCTATTTTTAACCACCCTACTTTCTTATCTGGATATATGTGGAGAATATGCCAATTAAATAAATATTTATATTTTACTATATAGATTTGATTTAAATTGTTCTGATGTGGTGGCAAAGTGATGATTTATAAAACTGCTGAAATTCATTTCCTGAAATAGGGTAATTATTAGTTGGGCATAATGGAGATGACATGGAACTTAGAGTAGTGAAGCCTGGGTAATAGGCAACGCTCATGCTTGTCTACTAGGGAAATATTTGTTAGGCTTTGGAGAGTCTTTAGTCTCCTTGAGATTTAGTATCCTCATTTAAATATGTCCATGATTAGAACAGATCAAATGCTCTTTGCTTGGGAAGGAAGGATCCATGAATCCCCTGAAATTAAAATATTCCACGTGTATTAATGTGCATACATTTTTTCTGAGAAAGGCTGTATTTTTTTAATTTTTAATTTTTATTTATATCTTTGCCATACTGAGGGGCTGCGCATACTTTGCAAGTGCTCAAACTCTGAGCTGCACTCCTAGCTCCTTTTTATTTTTGATCTTGAGACAGGGTCTAGCCAAGTTCTAGCCTTAAACTTGCTATCCTCCTGCCTCTGCCTCCCAAGCTGCTGGGATTACACATGTGGGCCACCGCACCTGGTTAGGTGCAGCAATTAAACATGGTCATAAAACTTTGCAGCAACTCCTATCTGAAGGTATTATCTATTTCTCTGTCCATTGATGTGAGCTGGCCTAGTGACTTTGTCTGACCAGAAGAATGAGGCACAAATGTTTTGTGACATACAAGTCCAAGCCTTGAGCAGCCTTGAAGGTTGCTCATTCTCTTGGAATGGAACCGCTACCAAGTGAATTAGACCCAGCTCTACTGCTAAAGACACATGGCCCAGTTACCAGCCAGCAACAACCACCAAACATGTGCTAGAGGCTGCCTGGACCATTCAGACATAGTTAAGCCATTAGTTAAGCTGCCAGAGTGATCTCAGAAAAAGCCAGCAGAAGAACCACCTAAGTTGGCCTAACAAAAATGGCAGAACTGTAGGTAAATTATTGGTATAGGTTGAATATCTCTTTCAAAATCCTTTGGATCAAGAATGTTTCCAATTTCAGAAATTTTTTTTATAATTTTTGGATTATTTGCATATTCATAATGACACGGCACCTAACAACAACAAGAAGGAGATAGTTTAGGGATATGACCCAAATCCAAACAGGAAATTCATGTGTGTTTCATCCACTTCTTACACATACAGGCTGAAGGCAATTTTCTACAATATTTTTAATATGTCTGCATTTTGGCTGTGACCCATCATATGAGATCAAGAATGGAATTTTCCACTTGGGGCATCGTGTGGTGCTCAAAACATTTTGGATTGTGCAACATTTAGGACGTTGAGTTTTGGGATTAGGAATGCTCAACCTGTAGTCCTTGTAAATCCCTGTTTTGAGGTGATTTGTTATACCCTTAATATCTACTTCAAAAGAGTACTTTGCTTTTATCTGATTCTCAAAGGTTAGGAGCTACTGAATTTGAATTAGATTAGTGAATTAGATTATTTAAAATTTTATGATTCCTTGATTCTATTCTTTTCATGTACTTTGACACAGGCATGATTCAATTTAGCAAATCTTGTATTCAAACTGCATTTTAAAGTAAATCTTAGAATTTTTGAACTGCAGAATCTGCAGGCCTTCAAGTCTGTAGTTCAAAGACTTTTCCTACTTCCCTCTTGAAAAACAAAAATGTAGGGCAGTGTCTGGGAACCTCTGTCATTTTCTGTGTTTTTGAAAGATTAAAGCAATTACATCTGAAAATCCCGCTAACACTCTGGTTTGTTATTTCCAGGCCAATGTTTGAACTTATTTAGGACAGCTAGCATTTGCTCCTAAGTAATCTTCCCTTCCACATCCTTCTTCCCAAACTGCCTCTCACTTTTTCCAGTCCAACAGTGAACTAGAGCTTGGCCTGCCCCCTGTCTCTCACATTTGATACCATGTCCTCACAGTGGGCATGGACCCTACACTTTCTTGCTATTGATTCAGTGTCCTCTTAATCAAACAAAACGTTAGCTGCCTTCTGGATTTAGTCTTCCTGACTGTTTTCTCATATTCTTGGCAGATATTTTTCCTTTCCATGCTTGTTTTCTTCTGGATGAACTTTCACATTTTACAAATACATCTGACCTCAGCAGACAGTTTCCTGCCCCATGACACTAAATTTTTTTTTGGTTACTTCCTAATTATTTTTTCTTTTCTTTTCCTTCCAGCATACCTGGCATTCCCCTGCTTTGGACCATGTACATTAATAGTATCAGAGTGTTACTTTGAGGAATATCCCCCACTTCTCGGAATCTCAGAGCAAGGTGTCAAAGTCAGGCTTTTATAATTTCCTGAAATATTCTTAAACTCAGACTAATAGTGTGTGTCTGGTGGTGATCACATCCCTGTGGAATTTTCTGATGGTCAGGTGGCCCTCTTCCAGGGTTCCTGTCACTTCTGATTTTCCCTTCAAGGCCTCCTCTTGGCCAGAATTAGAAGCAAGGTGTTAATCCTCCTCCTCCCTTCCTCTCCCTTCTGAAAGAGGAAATTATCATGTGGGAGAGTGATTCTCAGCCTGGCTGCATATTTGAATCACTTGGGCGCTAAAGAAAACAAACAACACAACAAACGACAACAAATGTCTGGGTTCCTACCCTTGGAGATTCTGCTCTAATTAGTAAGGAATGGGAACTATTTATCCATTTTTCTCTTTTCTCTCTCTCTCCTTCCTTCCTTCCTTCCTTCCTTCCTTTTTATTTTTGAGACAGGATTTTACTATGTAACCCAGGATAACCTTGAACTCTCCATCCTTCTGCCTCAGCCTCCCCAGTACTGGCATTACAGGCACTTGGTGTTCCTCAATCCCTGGCAGTTTAAGATAAACAACATACAATTTATTGCTGGGTGTGGTGGTGAATGCCTATAATCCCTGCGATTTGGGAGGTGGAGGCAGGAGGATTGCCAGGCTAGATACAGGCTGAGTAATTTAGGGAGACCCTGTCTCAAGATAAAAAAGCAAAAAATGGGTGTGGGGAGCACAGCTCTGTGGTAGAATGCTTGCAGAGCAAGGTCTTGGGTTCAACCCCCAAGCACTCCCCTGCAAATAAAATTGTTTATATTTACATTGCTGGGAATCGAACTCAGGACCTTGTGCTTGTGCATAATTGGGAATATCTCCACCTCTGAGCTATACCCCCAGCCCTCAATGTTTTTATTTTAAAATTTGAGGCTATACTAATGTGCAGTCAAAGCTGAGAACACTAATTGAGGAAATCATGGATTTATCAGATGTTCTGAATTTAGAAAATGAGACATCTGGCAGATGCCTGGATAGCTGAAGTCCCCATCATTAAGATTTTTGAATGCTTCTCTTCTCCAGTCCATTAAGTTTTAACATAGGCAATGTAGTTTTAGCATGTCTAAACAGGATAATGACAACCAGAACCATGGTATTACTTTCTGATTGTTGATATTAATCTCAATGCAGCTCTAACATCTTTAAACAAGATGAAGCCAGACAGCAAAAGTCCTTGGAAGAATTCAGAAAACATGGTTCAGGACATTAGCTTTTCTTAAATTTCAGGTAAAAAATGAACCATGTTGCTATTGATGGCTTTTCTTATTTATCAAGACAGCAATTTGGCAAAATAAGTAAATTTAAAATAATTAAATAAAACAAAATCATTCTTTAGTTTTCAGGTTGCTAATTCTGTCTTGGTTGAAAGGCAATTGAGATGTCAAATATGTTTGATTTTTTAAAAAAATCTTACCACTGGCAGGCGTGGTGGTGCTCGCCTGTAATCCCAGAGGCTTGGGAGGCGGAGGCGGGAGGATCGCAAGTTCATGACCAGAGGCAGTCTGCATAATTTAGTGAGACCCTATCTCAAAAAGTTGAGAAAAAAAGGGGGGGGGTGCTGGGGGTGCAGCTCAGTGGTCCAGCACTTGCAAAGTATGCAGGCGCCAGACCCTGGTTTCAACCCCCAGTACCACACCAAAAAAAAAAAAAAAATCTCACCACATATCACACCTGCCAACAAGAGGACTTTAAAACTTTTTAAAATTCTAATTATTAATTACCACTGCCAATATGGTTTGAATGTGTCCCCTCAATGTCTATTTGTTGGAAATCTAACCCTTAATGCAACATGTTGGGAGGAGGGGCTTAATAAGAGGTAATAATTAGTAGAGGAGGTCTCTGCACTCAAGAATGGATTAATGTTGTTATCTGAGGAGTGGGTTAATTATCAAGGAGTAGACTTGTTATAAAAGTGAATTTGGTCCCTACGTGCTCTGTTACCCCTCTGCCTTCTACCATGGGGTGACATAGCACAAGGACCCCGCTCAGATGTCAGCCCTATGCTCTTGGACCTCCCAACCTCTAGAACCATATGCCAAACAAATTCCCTTCATTATAAATCACCCAGTCTATGGTATTCTGTTATGTTGTTGTTGTTAGGTGCCATTGAGTCGTTTTCAACTCATAGCGACCCGTATAGAGTTTTCAATGGCTGATTGTTTTGAGATTGTTTTCGGGAGTGGACTGCCACATCCTTCTCCTGTTTTTGTGGTGCTGGGGATTGAACCCTGGGCCCTCAGACAGTGTATAGGAGGGCTCTACCGACTGACTTAGACCCCGGTATTCTGTTATAGTGACACAAAATGGACTAGGACCCTATATGGGTCACCATGAGTTGGAAATGACTCAATGGCACCTAACAACAACAACAACATAACAGAATACCATAGACTGGGTGATTTATAATGAAGAGAATTTGTTTGGCATATGGTTCTAGAGGTTGGGAGGTCCAAGAGCATAGGGCTGACATCTGAGCGGGGTCCTTGTGCTGTGTCATCCCATGGTAGAAGGCAGAGGGGAAACAAAGTATGCAAATTAAATTTCGCATAAGGCTGTCTTTCTTGTTTATAGTAGAAATGGCCTTGTTTCTGGTCAGTTGGCAGAGCTGATTTTAGTGTCACTGTCAGAGTTAGGCTGATGGTTAGCTAAACTGGGACATTTAGGAACAAATGGCAAGTTCACCCTGCAGTCATATGACTTGAAACGAACATCTTGTCAGGGGCCTTGAAGGGTGCATTGCTGCATCTTGGCAACCGCCAGCATATTTTGGGAATGGCCAAGAGTGATTATGCAATTTGGTAAGCGTTGTTGGACATGATGAACATGTAGGAGAAAATCAGCTTCTTGTGAATGAGAGATTGCTGTGGAAGAACTTGAGGATCCCTTTTTCCTCAATGCTTACTCAGGGAATAAAAAGCTAGGAACAGAGTGCTCTAAAACTCTCTCTAATCTGCTGTGAGTTAGCTGGGAAGCAATGGCTATCTGGGGATAGTAGAAGTCCCCGGGGTATGGTCTGTAGGAATCTACAGGCACACCAACAGAAAGCACAAGCAACATTTTCATGTGTAAATGCTGCAACTGCTTTCAATCAAGCAGGCTTTTTTGGAATCACAAGCATTTTGTCAGTAATTTAGTTTTGCCAGTGTTTTGCAATATGGTTTCATCTGACAAATGCTCAGGAGAAAGCACATGTAGAAAAACGGTATCAAATAACACTAAAGGGTGTTTTTTGAAACTGAGTACACTAAGGAATCTAGTATTGTTTCTCTCTCCAACTCCAAATCATGCCATCTTTAGGCAGGACTATTGTTGTTGTTAGGTGATATTGAGTCATCTCCAACTCAAAGCAACCCTATGTACAACGGAATGAAACACTCCCCAACACTGTGCCATGTCTAGCACTGTTGTCAGTGCTTCTCTGCTCTTCATAGGGTTTTCAATGGCAGATTGTTTCGGAAGTGGATTGCAAGTCCTTCTCCCCTAGCCTACGATTATAGGAGCTTGAAATCAATGCATGAGAAGATGGTGGAATGAAAATATGCTCAACAAGACAAAACAGAGCTAACAGCAGAATGAAGGCAGCTGATCCAGGGGTTCCTAAAATTGGTAGGTTTAACGCAGACTGAGTGTTATTTTAATGTTTTGCTCATTTTACATAGCTAGACATACCTAGCTACACACAAATATTTCATGAAATATCAACACTAGAAATAATGTATAGTTTTGCTCTATATTGCAGCAAAAATCATAGATTCAAGTGTGTTTATGCAAGTTTTTTAAAAAGTCAAAGTTACATTTCTGCTCCTACCAGATTGTGCTGGTTTTCCTTCCTTCCCCCCTCCCTTCCTCTTTCTTTCTTTCTTCCTTTCTCTTTTTCTGGCTGGGGATTGAACCCAGGGCCTTGTGCATGCAAAGCACATACTCTATCACTGAGCTCCACACCCTAAATTTGAATAGTTTTTCTAAACAATCTTGTTGATTTCCTGGAGAAATAAGAAGATTCCCATTGCTTCAAATTAAAGTCCATACATTAGCAGATGAATTATTGGTTATGACCAATTGAAAACAGATTGCATTTGCCTTGAGGACAGGCCATGAGGTCCAGACCTGAAGTGTTACATCCCAGGTTGCTCTTTCCTTTTTTTTTTTTTTTTTACTGAGGGTTGAACCCAGGGCCTCACACTTCCATGCTTTGAAAGTGTTGGACCACTGAGCTGTACCCTCAGCCCATTTTTTTTTTTTTTTTTTACTTTTTGAGACAGGGTCTCGCTAAGTTATGCAGACTGCCTCTGGTCTCAAACTTGCAATCCTCCTGCCTCTGTCTCCCCAGCCACTGGGATTACAGGTGTGTACTACCATGTCCAGCTTTCCATGTCTTTACTCAGTAATAATGGGAAAAAAATATCTAGCATTTCTAATTTTGTTGTTGTTGTTGTTTATTCTGTTTTTGTTCTTAGTTGTGCAAGCAATACAATCAATATCTTGATTTTATCCTAAAATAGTAGGCATCCCTTCTTTGCAACCGGGATTGCACAAATGTAAGGATCAAAAGAAGAGGACATTCTACCTCCTCTTCAAATTGAGTCAGTGTGAATTAATTTAAAATGTTGAATTGGAATTAGATAAAAACATGCTGGAAAAACAATATTGTTTGGTTAAGAAAGAGGTTAATGAGGAAAATGTAATCCCTACTCGAATGCCCTTGGAATGCAAGGCCACATTTATTTGCATGTGTGGTATCTGTAAAAGGTCCAAGGAATTTTGGTTTTGGTGTTTTGAATTGTTTATAATGTATTCTCTTTTTATTCCATCTACTAACAATTCCCAGAAATGACGGAAATCAAAAGACAGAAAAATATAAATGAATTTGGGTTCTAAGAAAAATTACCAGTTGCAACATCAACTCTAGCCACAGTTCATAAAGCAGGTGATCATGGGGACAATAAGCAAAAAAAATGTCATTAAGTCAGTAAAAATCCCTTGACTCTTGCCAACTCTGTAATAGCGCCTAGAAGTCTGACACTTCAAAACAGTTCATGCCAAATTTTGCAACAAAATTTCACCAATAATGATACTCATTTTCAAGGATTTAGTTTAGATATTCCCGGCTGCCGGACATGAAATAAACGGGATAACTTTTTGAGGTTCTTATGTTTTATTAAATCATTCCCAAAGTGTCAAATAAAACAAATCTATTCTTTTAAAAGTAATCCTGGAAAGGTCACCAACTTTTCAACAGACCAATTTCTCATCTCACTTTTAGGTTATTTCCTTGCACATTTCAGGTTCATGAATTGCTTCATTAAGAACACTGGATTTCAAAACAACCCTATTTTCCTCTGAGGCCCAGCAGCCAGAGCAGAGGCCAGTGCTGGGAAGCCACAGGCCATCAATTCACAAGGATCCAGACCCTGGGAGCCAGGGACGTCTTGGCAGAAAGTCACATTAATGTTCAGGCCTCAAGTTCTCACTTAACATAGAGTGGCTGTCCTATTGTAGCACAGTGCTAAAATTTACCTTTATTTAATATAACAGAATCACCACTGCTTAAACTTCTATTTCAATGCTTTGATCTGTTACTTTAATGTTTTCCCCTAGGCTCTAAAATATGTCAGAATAAAAATGAAACAAAAATTAACATGTTTTTGTATCATGTTACTATTTCTATTTCTGGCAAGTTCTTTTAGATATAGAGTGATACAGTTCTAACTGTGACTAAATCACTCTGGAAACCTCTATTTCCTTCCACTAAAGTTTTCAACAGATAAGACCTGCTGGTACCATCAGCATTAACGGGTTGGCTTGCCGGGTACAGGGGTTGTGGAAGAATTTAGGAGCGCTTTTACCTTGCCCTGCCATTCACCTCCCCATTCCATGCCCTTCTCAAGGGCTTATAGAGTAATGGTTCTCAAAGTGTGTTCCCTGGACCAGTATTAGCATCAGGAAGTTGTTAGAAACACAAATTCTTTTTCTTCTGTATTTTCCCCCCTTTATTGGTAAATGTTGGTAGGTACAGAATAATACAGCATTTGCTTTTTCCATTATGCAATTATTGCATCGATTTTGGTTATACTTTTATCAATTTATGAGGTATCTAGAACCTTTCGACTAATATGTAGTAAAACTCCTATGCATATGTGGGTTATGTTCACCTATTTTTCCCATGTACTCATGAAGTTGCATCATTTACATTTACATTTACATTTATATCTCCCCCTTTATCCCTCTACATTATAGAAACATGAATTCGGAAGTCCCATCCCAGACCTGCTGGATCAGAAACAAAGGAGTGGATCTTAGCCAGCTGTGTTTTAACAAGACTTCCAGGTGATGCCTTCTAAAGTTTAAGAACACATGCTACAGGGAATTAATCTTTCTTTCTTTCTTTCTTTCTTTCTTTCTTTCTTTTTCTTTCTTTTCAGTACTGAGGGTTGAACCCAGGGCCTTGCACTTGCATGCTTTGCAAGTACTATACCACTGAGTTGCCCAGCCCCCTGCCCATATTTTTACTTTTTGAGACAGGGTCTTGCTAAATTACACAGACTACCTCTGGTCTCGAGCTTGTGATCCTCTTGCCTCTGCCTCCCAAGTTGCTGGGATTACAGGCATGTGCCATCTTGCCTGGCTCTACAGGGAATTTCTAGGACAACAGAATATTGGAAATCATGCCTCTTTGATTGCTAATGGGGAAAAACCAGCATATGCTTCAACACAGAGCTCTAATAAAGCTAAATCGGAGTGTGCAACTAGACCCATGTCCCCTAAAATCCATATCTAAATCTCCTTTCCCTCTGGCCCTGGAAGACTGGAATGATCTCTCCTCCACTATTACTTTCATATCAAGAAAACACCCACTGTTGTGGGACTTTTACAAAGTGCATACCCACCTCCCAATCTCATTTTCACTGAGGATGGTGCTCAGAGTGAAGTTCACCAGGAAGTGCATACCCACTGTAGCCCACTGTACAGCACCAGGGGGCAGCAGGGGCCTCAGCCTCCTACCCCAAACTTGAAGAGTATAAAACAAATGGGAATTTTGTTAGAGATTTTTATAAAACCACAACTTTCAGACTGCTTTCTAATGTAATCAACAATAAGTACATTTTACATTGCAAATGAGTAAACACATGTATGTAGAAAAATTGTGAAAGGATGCTTATTCTTACCATTCTTTGGATATTTTCTTGTTCTATTCCATTTAAAAAATGCTAGTCAAATCCCACAATATTGATTTAATGAATACTTAATAGTTGAAAACCTGCAGTCTGAAAAACACTGCTCTAAAGTATATGCTGTAATAAACACACTCCTGTATATATATATATATTATATATATATATATGATATATATATATATATATATATATATATATATATATATATATATCACCAGTAACAGCACATTGTCATCATTACTAATGTTGCTGAGTGTTGTATGTGTTTGTATGGGTGTTTCTGTCATTTCAATTAAAATCTTGAAACTGCAGTATACCAAAATACCAACTCTATATTCCCATTATTCCCATGAATTGAAAAATTAGTTTCATTGAATTCATCTTAACTTCGGATTTAGTGATTTGCCACAGAAGGACATGGGTGGCTAAATTTTCATTCTGAGATTAGTAGTTATTTTCCAACTGTCAATAAATATTTTCATTCAGTGATGTTTAGTATCAGTCAAGTTAATCAATATAACTTTATTATGATGGGGTTTCTCCCCTTTCCCTGTTAAATTTCAATAGTTTTAAGACTGGAAATATTTCCATGATTAAAAAATGGAGCTTGAAAACGTAAACGTGTGCGTTCTAGAATATATTCAGACTCAGCTGTCACGCGAAAGAATTTCAAAGCCCTCCTACAATTTAGAGGATTTTTGCTTCTTTATAAACATGCATCTATTCCGTCGCTTCGGAATAGGCCAACACACAGGACGCACAGGGACGTGATCCTGCACCCACGGGAATGTGCACACCTGGGTGCGCGTGTACACCTGGGTGCGTGTGCCCACCCGGCCCCGCTTGTCATCTGCAACCCAGAGAGATTCAGGACGCTGGCAGATTGGAACCAGCCTTAGCCTGTCCTCGCTCTCTTCCCAAATCAAAACCCACCGTGAACACCGTGAAGAGACAGGAAACCTCACAGCCTTTAATCATTTCCTTTCCCCAAGCTCCATGTGGCACACAGGACACTCCGCTCTCCTTTAGGCTTGCCGTCATCCTGCGAGGGGTGAGGAAGGAGAAAATAGCAAATCTGTGCTTTCAACGAGCTGAGGGCGCTCAGGGAAAGCGCCCGCCCGGAGCTATCTGCGCTCCTCCCTTCACCTCTTTGCTCCGCTCTGAGCAAGCGGGGAAATCCTCCAGCTCTGGGAGGTGTTGAGAGTTGGCGCCACCTGGCTTTTTAAAGAAGAACGAGAGGCCGGAGGTAAATGAGGTTGAAGACGAGCCGGCGCCGCCCCTTCTATCGCCGGCACCGCGGGGCGCGGGAAGAAAGAGCCGGCTCGCCTTCGGCTGCAAAGCCCAGGGCGGTGCGGCTGCTGGGCGCCCTGCTCTGAGAAGAGAGAGGCAGTTACCCGCCTGGGAATCCAGAGACCCGGGCACTACCCTCCATACTGATGTCAGAATAGCGGATTCCGCATCTAAGGCAGGTCCCAAGTGCAGAAACAACCGCAGTGTTTAAAGGATTGCACGGAAGCACCAGCTCTGACTCACTTCTGTCCACCACCGCGTCTGCGCAGACTTCCTACGCCACTCTGTGGGAAAAGAAAGAGAAAGGAGAAAAGGCATCCTAGGGTTCTGATCTCCACTCCACTTTGCTGCAACTCTGAAAAGGAGTCAGGACAAATGAATATTACCTACTCTCCCTCCCCTCGTGCCTCGGTTCATTCACATACAAAACAGGGACAACAGTGCCTTCACTAACTGCTCCAAGGGGTTGATGAAGACGTTAAAGAAAATCTAGAGGGAAAGTGCCTTCAGTGTTAGCATTTTAGCTGGAAGAGACAATAATAGTTGTAGAAAAACAGTGATTGGCTGTTACTACCCATTCAGTGCCTTATAAATTTGCAGAGTTTGTATTTGGGTGCGTGGGCGTAATGGATTCATACAACGACTGGTAATTGTAGGGCACAAACTGCGCTATCTGGAACCTGGACTGCTTATTAAAAAGTAATTATTTATTGATCTAATTTCTGCATGCCTTTTAAAAGGTGGAATCTAGAGAAAGTTTTTTGGAAACTGCCTTTCCATACCATATAACCGCACAAACAGACACATGGATGTGAATGACGGGCACACACTAAGTGTAGGTATGAAAATGTATACAGATATGGAAAATATGGGTTTGCTTTTATCAGAATAATGTCATGTGTACGTTGCTCCTCAGTTTACAAAAGACTTTTGCATTCAGTTTTAATTTATTCCTCACAACATTAGAGGACATTGTTATCACCCATTTTATGGATGAGAAAATGAAGCCTTAGAAAAATAACTTTTCTGAAGTCTTGAAGACAAGGAGAAATAGAACCAATGCCATTTATTCTAATTCTGGGTCACCATCATCATCAGCAAATATGTGATGGACATCTACTGCATGCCAAGCACTAAACCTTGGTAGCCACAAACAGCAAAAACATTTTCCACTCCCCTCAAGGAACTCACACTAGTGGAGGAGAAATTACCCTCCCCTAGAGCTCTCTGAAATTTCCCAAGAAAAGGAGATGTTCAGGCTGAATCTTGAAGGACAAGTAGAATTCAGTCCCTTGAAGAAGGAGGGAGGTATGATCCACATATGACAACATGTGCGCACAGATGAAGGTAAAAGCAACTAGGGTGTCCAACATAGCTTAGCAGAGCTGTGGCCTGACGAGTAGGCAGAGTGATGAGAAAGGAGACTACGGATTATTATGAGCATTACGTGCTCAGCACGTAAGTTTTCCTGAAGTCTATGGGGAAGTGAATGAGATTTTAAAGTAGGGAAATGACATGATCAAACTCCATATGAATTTGCATTATATAAAGATAGGTTCAGATGCTGTGAGGACAGGCTACGTGGCCTGGATGCAGTAGGAAAAATGGTGACGTGATGCAGAGAAAACTCAGTATCTGTCATTGAGGAGGCAGGGAGCAATTTGGAAAAAAAGAGGCTGGTTGTGAAAGATATTTAGGAGGACCTGGAAACAGTTGCCAGGTTATTGGCCTGAGCACCAGATGGATGGTGGTGTCATTCAGATAGACTAAGAGACTATTGTTGCTGTTGTTAGGTGCCATGGAGTTGGGTCCAACTCATAGTGACCCTATGTACAGAAAGAAACACTGCCTGACACTGTGTCAGTGAATATCTACTGTTCACAGGTTTTCAATGACGGATTGTTTCAGGATTGTTTTTTGGGAGTGGGCTGCCACGTCCTTTTCCCATTTTTTGTGTTACTGGGGGTTGGATGCAGGGCCTCAGGGCATGCGGAGTAAGCACTCTACCAACTGAGCTAAACCCCAGCCCCAAGGAGACTATACTATATAGTCTATAGTCTATATAGAAATTATAAAAAGAATTCTGTCCTGAGCATGGAGTTCTAAATCTAAATACATCTATATGGAAATGTCCTCCAGCTGGGAAGAGGTCTGAATTATAGAGCTATGTCATCAACATCAGTTGAAACTATAGAATGGTTAGTAATGTTTGCTAACAATACACCAGGAGCTGAGTATATATCTGGCACTGTGCAAAGCACTTCTCATAGATGATCTCATTTAATCCTCATGACAGCCCTACAAAGTGTTACAATTAAGTATTGCCCAGGGCAGTAAAGATCTGAAACAAGACCCTGTGGATGACATTTGAATGAGCTCTTCCTTCTGTATTGCCCATCAATAGCAGAGAGCAGTTGACATAATTACCAGACTTAAATGCAGAAGGATATATGTCTGTCTTCAGTTGGCTGAATTCTCAGCTCCAGCCTTGCCTAGGACAACATCCTGGAGGAGCTGTTGGGGCTGTACAGCCCGATCTTACACTGTGTATGGTCTCTGCTGAGGGAGAAGCCTCACATCTGGTGCTAGCTGGGGTTGTTTCAGCCCCCAAGTCATTGATGTCTCCCAGGCTGAAGGTAATAGAGGAAAAGACAGCTTCAGTGGAGAGAAGATGCCTGGACCACTACACACCCATAGAAAATACATCCTGACTCTTCCTCTGAACCACTTTGGATTCCAGCCAGGCAACATCAACTGGGTTTAGTCAAGGTCAGCCAGGGTGAGGTAGGCAGGAAAGAAAAGTGTCCTAGACTTCATTTTCAACATGACAGACAGTTCTCAGAGCCATCCTCTTGCATCAAGAAGGTGTTCCCTAAAAGCAAGCATCTTGCTTTTAGCGACTTAGCATCTTTGAATCTGATAATGCTTCCTCTCTGCCATAGTACAGTCTGGGTCCTGGGAACTACTTTCTTCTTAATGGTGGATAATTTTTGTTAGCTCCTCCATTTACCCCTAATATTGACAATTAGGGAGTTTGTTTTATGAGAACAAAGTATTAGTTGAATGCTATTATGAACATTGCCTCTACTTAGTTAATTTGCCTCTTTGATAGGTTGACTAGGGATTTTTGTCTCTCTTACCTTGTACTTAAACCTTTAAAAACAGGTAAGCCTTGTTTCTCATTAGAGGACCAAAACCTTATCTCAGTGGCTCTTGAGGGCTCAAGTCTCAGACAACAGGGATAGTATGTTTAAAGAAGCATCACCCAAATGAGATGGTACTGACTATGAGTTTTGTTTTAAATTCATGCTCCTGAAATCCAGACTATTATAGTCTGGCCCAGTGATTCCTGATCTGAATGAGGAAACCAAATGAGGCCTGCAGATAGTTGGAATTGTAGGAGGACCTAGCTTACAGCCAAGACTTACATAAGCCTGCCACAGAGAAGGGTGGGGTCCCATCTCTGTACTGATTTTCTTGGAGGAGTATGAGATCATGTAGGAAGTCTACCTGGGCTTTCTAGCTGTGTGGCTGGTGTGCTTTCTGGCCCCAGTGTGCTCATCTGTAAGATGAAGGGGCTGAAGGCCCTTTCCACATTTAACATTCTCAGTATTTTATGTAAGAATGAGCAGGGTTCTAGTGGTGGCTCTGCAGTTTCCCCCTCATATAGGTAAGGGGCTCATTGAATGTTGATACATGTAATATCAGAGAACAAGAGAAGAGATGTCAGATTAATGGCCCAAACAGATCACCTAGATTAAAAATTAATATTTATATATAGTGTATATTTTATATACCTGTGTATACAGATACACACACATACTATATATAAAGAAAAAAAAAAGACAGCGACACACAGAAAAACAGAGATAGAAATAAACCTAGAGAAATTGATTGGTCAAGACATGCAGCAGGTTGATCGCAAAGTCAGGTCTAAAGTATAGATTTTCTATCTATTGGTTGGGTAATTTGCCCACTGGTTTCTCTGTATATCATTTCTATCACCAGAGATCTGGAAGATTTGATAAGTTTCATGTTTAATCAGCTCCATATGTGCTGTGCTTCCTTCCCTACCACTATCAATAGTGTTAGAAAAAGCCGCATGTTCTGGTGACAGCATGGATCTTCTTTTAAATGGGAGTTCGAAGAACTCAGCCCTACCTTTATTACTAGCTTTGCATTGAAGATTTGCTGAAGGATGATATCCTGAGATTAGTTTTCAGAGGTGGTGAAAGGAGTCCATTTAATTGAAGAAGCTAAAAGAGAGGAAGTTATCTGGGTTGTTCTCCCATGAGGCCATGGGGATAGTGGGCCCAGCCTTCCCTAGGCCTGGGAAGGACAGCACTTCTCCAGGTCCATCCTTGCTGTGTGCCCCAGACAAAGCGCAAATAGCTTTATCATTTGGGGTCTCAGCTCATCTTCAGGAAAATTCAGAAGTTGAACTAGATCACTTAAATGACCTCTACCATTGTGAGATTTCTCCTGGAGAAATTTCTGAAGCAAACCACCCAAACTTTTAGCTACCTATCCTCTGCCTCTCTCTGGCCGGTAACTTAGTAAATTGGGATAGTAATCTACATAAAGATAAGAGAAGTTTTGCAAATGATCTTGCTTAGGCAGAAATTAAAAAGGGCTCTTGCCTTCACTTAGTTCATTCAATATTCATTCAGTAATTAGTAATAACACATGTAGAACAATGTGCTAGGGCCTGGGGGACACGGCCAGTGTACCTTGCCCACATTAAGGAAGCAGTTACCAACAGGAAAATGTGCTTTTGCAGGAAAATGGCAACGTATTATGCCAAAAGCAACTTTAGCATCTTTGAATCTGATAATGCTTCCTCTCTGCCATAGTACCCTCTGGGTCCTGGGAAAGTTACAGCCTCTCCACCTGGTCCCTGCAGCCAGCCCATACTCAAGGTCCCTTCCTGGTGTAGATTCTGTTCCTGAAAAAACCCCCTTGATCACCTCGGTATAGCCACCAAATGCTTCACGTGAAGGCAAATCTCCCCAGGTAACTTGAGCCTGCAACTCCCTCCCATCTGGGGAGGAAAAAAGGGTGAGGGGTCTGAAGGGGATAGAAAGAAAAGAGAAAAACACTGAGAAACATGTTTTGGCAGGCAAGGCCTTCAGAGACTACCATATGTGCTCCATATTGAGCAACCCCTGGTCTTTGATGTTTTTCTGCATGTAAAGGCATTATTCTTTCTCAAACTGCGGCTAAACAGTACAGACGTTAAAACAATGGGGCCAGAACACGCGGACGCAGGTCTAAGTGTTTAATTCGTCCTTCACCCAAGCGCCTGCCACCAGTTGGCTCCTCAGTTTGCACCCAGGCAGCGAGCAGAGCTGCCTCCCCTCCGGCTCCAACCCCCTCTCAGACCCGGGTTGGTCCGGATCCTAGAACACCTTAGCGCCAAGTTCGGAAGTACTTTCCCAAACGTCGGGCGAAAGCTCCCCAGATGTTTCCTGTGTCACGGAATCCAGTCCAGGTTGGATCTGAAGCATTCTTACGACCGCGGGTCATGGGGCCGTCCGGCGCCCACGAGTCCGGCTCCCCGGGGAGCGGCGGGGTGCGCCGGAGTGCGTGTGAGGCGGGGGTCGGGAGCTCCGCACCCCTGGGGTTCGCGCCCACCCCTGCTCGCCGGGTGGAAGGCGGCAGACCAGGAAGTAGAGGACGCAGGTGGCGGGAGACATTTTATTATGTACGGAATTAGGACTCACAACCGAAGAGCCTTCGTACGTTTACACTGTAATCTCTGGGGGGTTTGTTAAATAGGCGTCTGCCGTAAAGACCTGCTTCCCCTTGCCTCCTCCTACCCACCGCCGGGCAACACCGTGCCCTTAGAACGAGGGCCCTAAATCCACTCGAGGTCTCCCCAAGGACGGCCCTCTCCCTCCCCAGCGGGCCTCCAGTGGAGAACCCAGAGGCGCGGCGGAGGCGGTCGCAGGAGGTCGCGAAGGCTGACCCGCTCCAGATTACTCGAGTCCAGTCAAACCGGCCGCCCCCCGACTGGGCGGGGCAGAGGAGCGTCGCCCCCGAGGAGGTCGGGCTCCGGCCGCCGCTGCTTCCGGGTCTCGGCAAGTACTTCCGGGGTGCGCGGCACGCGGCGCCTAGCCATAACCGCGGATACTTAAGGGGAAGATTAGAGCCCAGACGGAAGACTAACCACAGCGCAGAAAGTCGGGGTGGGCGACCCCACCCAGCCCGGGGCAGGCTCCAGGCCTTAAGCACTTCAGCGTCTGTTTTGGGAGAATTCCTCCTGGGGCCGAGAGTGCTCTAGGCAGCCTCGAGGCCGGTACCGAGGGCGCTGCCTCAGCTTCCCCGCTGCTCCCGCGGTCTCAGGCACTGGGGTACAGCTCGGGGTGCCCTTTTACCCAGAGTAAATTCCGAACGACTTTTCTGCACTCCGGCCTCTGGGGAGGTCCCTGCTCCTCTGACCCTCCGTGGTCAGGAAAGGGGCAATGTCGGGTAGAGGTCGCAGTAACGACCTGCCTTTTAAATAGTTCATCTGTAGCGGCTCCCTCGATGGCAAGGCGCGGATTGCCTAGGAGGAATCCAGGCGGGCTATGTTTGGGCGTTGGGTTGAAGGTGAGAGAGGATTCTCCTGAGATAATCTTCGTATATAAGCTTGGAATGAACTGCAGGAGCACTGTATACGCACACGCATGCCTTCGCTTCCATTTGCTCGGGAATAATTGCCTCTTCGTCATCGGATCATCCAGCTGTCAACCGGGATCATCGTTTTAGCGCCTACCGTGTGCTCAGATCTTTGCCAGGCCCTTTGGGGGAAACAAGGCCACAGAGGGCCAGATTCTGTGCCTGTGCCTGAGCCTGGCCCAAGACTGGGAATTAGTGAGTGGAAAAGAGGGAGGTCACCCATTAAAATTACTTCTCCTGTGGTACTTTTTTTTTTTTTTTTCCTGGAATGAATCAAAGGCACCCAGAGAAGAATATGATATTGCACGCCTGGATTTCGGGCTTGTCTTCCTTTTTCTAACCCTTCCCCAATCCAGCTTTCCATCCTCTAGAGGAGATTTGGAATTCCTCTTATGGGGAGTGGGTGAGGAAACAGCCAGCCCAGGTAAGTATGGGAGCCACATGGTCTGGCGAATTGAAAAAAGGAAAATCATCTCCAAATGCAACCAGGCAGGTGGGGGTAGATCGAAGCTGAAAGAGAATGACAAATCTGAATAACCCCAAAGGCTGCAGACTCCATACCCGGTGGTGAGGTGTGAGAAACAGTCAACATTTGGAGCACTGGAGTCAGATGTTTTGGCAGTCGTTAGATAACTTCCTGATCTGCAATAAAGTTCACGTGGGGGAGAGGATGTTTCTGCTGTTTCGTTGCCTGGCTCCTTTCCTCTCTCTCTCCAAGTCTGCAAGTTTGATGTTTACTGGGTCCCAGTTGAATGGTGGTGGCGGTCGAATATAGACCCTGAGAGGTGACCTGGCAGCCTAGACTGCATGGTCGGACAGGAGCCATAGCAAGCTCAGTGACCTTTGTTCTTCCTCAGCATTCAGCTGCAAGGTAACGCTAGAGCCTCTGTTTTCAGATAAGGAATCCAGGCTGTCCCTTTTCTAGCCACCAACATGTCTATTCTTGACCATTCCCACGCGATCCAAACAAAACTGTTGTTTATTATAAGTCTATGTGAAGTTCCAAGTGTCTTTTGCTGCCTGGCGCCTTCCGGCCGCCCAGCCGTGTTTCTGGAACGTAATCACGCATAATTACGGCCTGACCACTATGGAAATATATGCAAGATGTTTACTTTCCTCACCCGAGAAAAAGTAAAATGGAGCTCTGGTGCTCACCTCACCGCGGGGCTCGGTGAGAAGGAGCCAACACAGAGAGGGCGCAGCACTTGCAGACCTTAAACCCTTCCCGGCTAGGCGAGGACTGGGAGAGCATAGTTGAGCTCAGACCCAGGAAGTTCCTTGTGGCTGGCCAGCGGCTCCCTGGTGGCCAATGAAGGTGTTGCTTCTCGGTCACTGTGGCCAGCTCAGCCTCATGTCACAGTCCCACACGTCCTAGACAAGCACGTCGTAGACCAACGGGCGCAGCAGGCCGGGAGGGGAAATCGGTGCTCTTTCTGTATCTCAGGTTTGGGGCTTGGGTTCCGACCAGCTGGGACAGTGGAACGTGCACTTCCTCAATGTGCATCGGATGGGTAATAGAGCTGGCTGAAGAATCACCTCGAGAATTCAAAGATCAGACCTTGCCCAAGAAAGTCGGAGAATGCACCTCGAGGCACGTTTGAGAACACGCTGGTGGGACCGCAAAGAGGGGCTGGGGTCGTGAGGGTGGGTACGAAGAGGGGCCATATCTCAGCTCGTTCAGGTCACATTTTCCGAGTTTCTAGGAAGAACATAAGAGATTTTCCCTGAAGACTCGAAGAAATGCACAGCGATGAGGACCAAGAGGTCCAGGATCCATACTTTCAGACCCATTATTTTGCAAATATCCCTTTTTTGCACGCGCAAATTCAAAGAGGCCGGGATGCTTGCTCACAAAACCATACCAGAAGCCAAGACCCAACCCAGGTGTGCCTGACTCTTAATTGCTTTCAGCATTTGCCACCCAGCCCGATAAGGGACTCTGGAGAGACATTCTTAACTCTACATAAACAACTAATCTGTCCAAACTCCTGACGACTTTTAGGATGGGGCCATCTTTAGTAAAAGAAGGACCCTAAATCTGTGGGGAAGGAAGAAGCGGGGGTCGTAAATAAATTTTCTCAAGTACTCCAGGAGTGTCCTCTGATTCTCACTGACTGGAAGCACCCTATAGCATAATTGTTTCAAGTAATTGCCTTCCAGCCCCGCAAAACAGCCAACCCTAGAGCGCAGAGCCCAAGAGCCAGGACCACGCGGTCCGGCGACTGGTGGTAAGAATGAATGACCATCAGCAGGCGACTCGCTGCTCCCCGCCTTCGCGCAGAGCCAGAGCTGCACTGGTTTTCCCATTTGGATCCCTTTCTTTGAGACTTTGGCTGAAGAAATCACTCTAGTCATTAATAACTACAATAAGATCACTCTGGCCCAAGTCACCGGGATGGCGAGGAGCCCAGAGGCTCGGCTGCGGGCGGCGGGCTCAGCTCCCTCCCGCGGTAGCCGGGTGGGGGAGGGCTTTTTATAAGGGACCTGCCCGCGCCCCGCTCAGGGCTTCTCGCACCCCAACTCTTGCCGCCGCCTCCAGCTTTCCCCACCCATCGCCAGTGTGCAGGGCCTTCTGGAGACTGGACCTTCTTGTCTGTAAATGTGCGGTCCCCGGGCAAAGGACTCCAGAGATACTGAAGGAGGGAATTGGGCTCTAGAGACCACGTGGAGAAACCCAGTGAAGCCCCGGAAAGTGCACTTTAGCTACGATTGTTGGAAACGCCGGCGAAATTCTGAACTTCCTTCGAATTTTGCCGGCACTTCTTTTCCTTCCCTTTTCTCTCGTCCTCTCTTCACACATTTCCTGTTCTTTAAGTTTCACTCGTTACTTTCTTGGGTTTTAGAGTTTCCAGATCGCTGGAGTCCCCCGAGAAGCGGAAATGCCACTGCTGGGTGACCGCCGTCCTCCTCGGAGGAGGGAAGACCAAATTCAGTTCAAACTGGCAAACTTGCATCCTCAGCCTCTTTCTGTCCATTCTTCCCAAATCGAGTGTGGCGCCCCCAGCCACAGGTAACAGCAGGAACTATGGCAGAGGACGACAGAGAAAGAGATCCAGTAATGCAGTGCTGCTTCCTGCACTTGGGTTTCACCTGTCAGTTAGCCTTGTCGCCACCGAGTTAGATAATCAATTACTGTAATTGAGGAAAATAAATCACCATAGTTTTTCCTTCCACTGCAGGGACTGTAAAATGAGTTAATCTTTCCTTGTAGGGTTAAGAAGTCCCGTTAAATGGCCACTCATTTAGCTGGCTCCACGTGTGGAACAGTGCTTCCGAAGTAACTAGGGCCCAGAGGCTTTAGATTAACCAAAAACTCAGGAAATGCACCCAATACCACTGCCAACATTGCTTCCATGCAGAAAGGGAGAGAGGTGTTCAAGAGGGATGAGTATGGCTTCAGGGACTCTCTGAAACAATTTATCCTTACTGACCATGTGGAGTGGGTAATGACTGCCCAAAAGAGAAGAATGTGTGGATGAGGACCCTCTCCCTAGTTCTTCTCCCTCCAACCCCTGCTTCCTGGCCTCCCTCCCGCCGGGCCTCATCTTGTTTAGCTTCAGCATGGGGAGATTGAAGAAAAGGGAAAGTGGGAAAGTAGCTGCACAAAGGAGATCTGTGCTGTCTGTGTCTTTGTAGGAAAGGAAATGGCCAGGCACAGGCCTGCTCACTCTCCTTCCTTGCTTCCTGGCTTTGCCTGTTCTGTCTCACCCTTCCTACTTCCTGCAGATTCTTCAAATCCAAAACCTAAGGCATTTTTCCAGAGACAGCTTCTGTAGGTGAGAAAGAAATCTCTGACGCCAGGAAGCAGCTACTGGGTGAGGGCCGGCAAATAACAAATACCAGTGTTTGGGAGGTGGAACTCTTGGGGCTTTGCTTCCACGGGCTGATACGTGGGTTTTAGAGCCCCATGCTCTGTCCTACCCCAGCTTTGGGGTAGGTGATCACTTCTGCTCACTGGAGAAACCTCTGGCCTAGACAAGTGGAGAAATGGCTGAGGTGGCACTTGCAAATTAGTTCCCTTCTAGGACTGCCCAGGCTTCTAAGCCTGAGTTGTTCCTGCCTCAGTCCCTTCAAGGGGCTTTGGGCTCAGTTTCAATGGTAGGAGCAGAAACTCAAGTGCAATGAATTTGAATTTAAATCTTTTCAAATCTTGGTAAGGGGCAAGAAAAGTGGCCAGTAAGGGACACATGTACAATAGACGCTGGGATCCTCTGGGTCATTAGAGACCCAGTAACTGACTTTCCCATGAGTATTTTGGAGGGCGAGAATGAGGGAAGTTCATCTTGAAAAGGTGCCTAAAGCTTCAAGTTCTTAGAACAGGAGCTCATATCACTTCAATCACACTCTTGGAGTGTGTAGCACAGGCTTAGGGATGGCAGTTCAAACCCATCTCCTAAGTTACCAGGAGACCTCACCCAGGTTGCAGGACCTCTCCAAGTGCCATCAAGTCCCAGGCAGCCTGGCATTTATTTGGATACAGGGATCTATGGTTCTGGCCAGGACTGTCCTCTTTCCACCTCAGTTTTCTTTCAGGTGCACAGGGCTTGGAAATAATCTCCCTGCAGTTTGTTTAGATTAAACAATATGCAGCCTGTACAATGCTTGGGACTAAATAGGCACGCACTAAAAGTTCCTTCCCCTGTGTCCTGGAGGTAGGGAGCAGGCTGATTTCATTACTCCTCTCAGGGAAGAACTGAGGTGAGGTTATGGAGGAGCCACAGAGGACCACCCCTAATTTCCCTTGATTTCTTGCATTAAAGCCCCAGGGCCACCAGATTCAGTCCTGTTCAGGTGGCAGACTTGGAGGCCCTTACTGGCCCTTGCCAAAGAGAGGGCTAACACAGAGGTGTCCAGTGCTCCATTTGGGGCCCAGGTCACTATTAATGGGCTGTCTGAGAATCGCAGTGCCATAGAGCAAGGCTCTACCTTGACCCCTCACTCCCTCAGGTTTACAGAGCAGGCACAGAAGCTTTCAGAGGAGGGGGCAGGCAGCAGGGCACTCTGCAGCCAGAGTCCCTTGATGCCCAAATGCTACTCATAAGGCCTGGTGCCCAGAAGGGAAAGGAAGGTCACAAGAAGTGCTAATTAAGAAATCCAGGCCCCATTCCTTGCATAAGGCCTGGAGCACGGTCCCTATTTATTTATTTATTTATTTAGCCATACTCAGGACCAATACCAGGAGCATTCGCTTACCAGAGGCCAGCACTCTGCTGGTGGGCTATATCCCAAGGTCTCTTTTTTATTTTTAATTTTTTAAAACTCGCCTATCTCACACTGCTACCAAGATCCAGACCTGTCCCCAATCCTTTTCTTCCCCCAACTGCCCCCCCCCACCAGCTTGAAAAGGAGCACTAAGACTTTCTGGGCACCTGAGGACACCCACCCACCCTCGGCCACTATCAGCACCTTACTAAACTGAGGGGGCCAACCTCTGAGCGACAGAAGGAAGATGCCAAGGGCCTCCAGCGATGCAAGAGCAACCCTTTTATATCACCAGAAGGTGGACGATCTGGAGAGGTCGTGGGAGGCCTGGCTCGATGCATGGAAGTACTTAGCAGGTTCAGTGCCATTACTGCCTAACAGGGTGTGAAAAGTAATATGAACGTGAAATACTGTGGGAAAATGGAGAGTTTCCAAGGCAGGCAGCGAGGCTCCTCCTCCCGCTGGCCTGGATGGTCCACAATCTCTGCTGTCCCTTGCGAGGCTCCAGGAGTCGCTGCTACTGGCCGGGAACCGCAGATGAAAAGTGCGGGGAGACAGAAGGGCCGGGGATAGTGAGGGTGGTGTAGAGCAGGGGAGATCCGCACAGAGACCGCAGGGACAGGGGATGGGGAATCAGCTGGCAGCATGGAAAAAACCCAAGTAAAGCCCTGCTGGCTGACTCCTCCTGGCTGCTAAGGTTGATGCAAGATGTCTTCCTAGAACTTCCCCTTCTCCCACGTGAAAGTACAGAGCAAGAATTTAAGGATATATATATATATATATATATATATATATATATATATAATATATATATTATATATATATATATATATATATATATATATATATATATATATATATATATATATATATATATATATATATATATATATATATATATATATATATATATATATATATATATAT
>VMDO01026844.1:0-26107 GCA_007922755.1 Pedetes capensis
CTTTTTTTTTTTTTTGATACAAGGTCTGGGCTGGAATTGGGTTCCTCCTGCCTCTGCCTCCTGAGTGCTGGGGTTACAGGAATGCACCACCATGCCTAGCTGGCAGATGTTTTTTCTCAAAGGATACTTGGAAAAGAGTAAAAGGATCTCTCTGTATCTGTGTGAGTCTACCATTACTTCAAAATTAAAAGTTTATTTAAAAATACAGTAAATTTTTGTTTGCAAGGGAAAATAAAGCCCCAAAGTCCCTGCTATATGCTGAAGAAAGCTACAAAAGAAAATCAGCCCACTAAATAACAAGCACAACCAAGGAAAGAGAAACTACCTCCCACATGGTATTTGTGGCATGCTTGTTCTGAAGATTGCTAGCTTTCAGTTTAATATATTGATCACTATTAAATGCCAATGAGTCAACATTTTGGTCTACCCTTCACTTGAAAGTGAAGAAGACGACTTTGAACAGGGAACACAGTGAAGAGGTTTACTTCAGCAGCACAAGATGATAAAAAGAGGGAACTGAGAAAGATTTTAGTGCAAAGATAGAGGATAGATTCAGGAACTAGATTGCTGAGTGCTACCCCTACTATTTCTCAGTTGTGTAATCTCCCTTTGTCTTAATTTCCTCATCTGTAATGCAGGGGAGATACTATTCATGTCGTCAGGCTTTTGAGTGCTAAAGGAATTAACACTTGCAGACAACATAGATCAATTTCTGGCACATACGTGTTGTGTTTATAATTGGTCGTGTTGGAAAAGTTGATAACATAGTGTTGACAAAGTTGTAAACGGTATGGCAAAACAGGCACTATCACCCACTATTGATGGCAGTGTAAACTGATGTTCAACCTCAGTGCAGGTCAATTTTGTATGTTCTATCAAAATATTCAACTGATCTGACAGTTCTGCTGAGAGTTTTCTGCACATACATACTGATAAACATAAAAGGAATTTACTAAAGCATTATCAATAACAGCAAATGTCTATAAATAAGAGATATATCTTATCAATTAGGGCACATATCATCAATGGAATACTAAGCAATCATTTCAAAAAGTAACATATTTCTAAATGTGCTGATATTATCAAGTTAAAAAGCAAGAAATTTCCAAAACTATATATAGAATGCTCCCTTTATACAGGAAAGGAATACAAAAATGCATTTATTTGTTTATGCATAGAATAATTCTGAAATGACCCATAAGAAACTGTCAACAGTGTTGGCCTCAGTGGAGGGGAGACTTAAAGGAGGGAGGCCTAGAGGGAAAGGGAGGCTTATATTTCACTGCATACTCTTTCATGCTGTTTGAATTATTTTTTCCAAAAAGGTAGAAACAAGTTCCCAGTCTACTGGAAAGATATCATACTCATTTATGCACTGTCCAAATCACTGCAGTCCAGTAAAGAACCACTGGGATATAGCTCCTTGAATTAAGATTTGTAGTACAAAAAGTCATCTTTCCAGTGCCTACAAAAATGATAGAGATTGATGATACTTAAGGCTATCAAACTTAACTGTGAAGGTTCAAATTAAATATATATCATTTACTGCCCATATTACTGTGAGGAAGTTGTTGGGTTAAAACATGAAATTGCTAATATTCAATCATGTTTGAATCACACAAATGAAGATAGTTCAACATAACACAATCTAAGTTGCAATTAGATCATTTGTAAATTAAAATAATAATACTTGTGAAGTCATTATGAGGATTAAATAATAGTTTGAAAATTGTTTATCCTAGAGTTGTTGAGGGCTGGGATTTAGCTCAGTTGGTAGAGAGCTGCACTGCAGTCTCTGAGGTCCTGAGTTCAATTCCCAGCACCGCAAAAATGGGAGAAGGACCTGGCAATCCACTCCCAAGGCAATCCCGAAACAATCAGCCATTGAAAACCCTATGAGGGTCGCTATGAGTCAGATACTGACTCCACGGCATCTAACCTAAAAAAAAAAAAGAGTTGTTGTTGTTGTTGTTAGGTGCCATCGAGTCGGTATCCAACTCATAGCGACCCTCATAGGGTTTTCAATGGCTGACTGTTTCGGGATTGCCTTGGGAGCGGTTTGCCAGGTCCTTCTCCCATTTTTGCGGTGCTGGGAATTGAACTTGGGACCTCAGAGATTGCAGTGCAATGCTCTACCAACTGAGCTAAATCCCAGCCCCTTATCCTAGAGTAAGTACTCCATAATGTTTATTGTATTATCATCTTTACTCTTTTAATTGAAAATTAAATTATAGAAGCTTCTATTGAAAAAATATAAATCATCATCCAACTGTATAAATGATTTTTCAAAAACCACTGTTTTATTGCTACCATATGTTTACAACTATGCTGGAATCAAGTGAGCAAAGAGTTGGGGGGGAAAATTGCTAGTCTACTAATTGGGTAGTCATTTTTGACACATACATTGACATCCTTAGATCTTTCTCTATCATGCCCCATCATTCTCCTTTAGCTTCCTAGATGACTTCTCTTCTAGCTCTTGGCCTTATAAGATGTAGTCTTTCATTTAACAAAATAATTTTGCTACCCTTTCCAGTCATGTACTTTCTCCTCTCTTCTCAGCCAAATTTCATTGGCTGTAATCATTCCCTCCCTCCACTTCTGTGGTTCCTACACTGAATATCCAACATGATTACTATTTTTCTGGCATACCTCTTATCATATTATGCTGTAACTCTCTATTAATGTGTCTTCCTTTCTTGACTGTAAGCTCCTTGAGTCAGGAATAGAGTTGTATTGATTTTTTCATCTTTAGAACCTAGCTCAATGCCTGGAACCTGGGCAAGTGGTCAGCGTACTTTTATTAAATAAATAATAGATGCTTAACTCAGTATACTAACATCACTAACTAACATTTCTTCTTCTGTTCTGTGTTATCAAACAATCAGATGTAATGCAAAATATTTATTTATTTACTTATTTATTTGTACTATGGGGCTGAACCTGGGGAATTGTGCATGCTTTGCAAGTGCTGTGCCACTGAGCTGCACCTCCAGCCCCTTTTTTATATTTTAAATTAAGACTAGGTCATGCTCAGTTACACAGGCTGCCTCTGGCCTCAAATCTGTGATCCTCCTGCCTCTGCCTCCCAAGTTGCTGAGAATACAGGTGTGTTCCAGCACACCCAGATCAAATGAATAATATTTTAAAGAGAAATTTGGTAATGTAGTATTATAGAAAAGAATTTGCCTCCTAGTCCTGATTTCATTATTAGCCCATTGTATGTCTTTAGACAACAAAGTCCTTTCTTTTCTCTCATCTGTCTAATGAGAAGATTGGCTGGCTCAGATGATTTTTAAATTTTCTTTAATTACAAATTGAAATGATATGCAATCATCCTGCAAAAAGCAACATTGGGAGAGATTTTAGATATGGGTGGCTATCCCAATTCCCAGCCCTAGCACAATGCCATATGCCTTGTGTTGTTGTTGTTGTTGTTGTTGTTGTTGTTGTTAGGTGCCATCAAGTCGGCATCCGACTCATAGCGACCCTCATAGGGTTTTCAATGGCTGACTGTTTCGGGATTGCCTTGGGAGTGGATTGCCAGGTCCTTCTCCCGATGCCTTGTAGAAACACAATATTGTATATAAGAAATGAACTACGTAGGTGTAAACTCAATTATGTTTAAATAGGCCAATTGACCTATCATGTAGACCAAACTAAATTAATTGAATTTCTTTATTGATTAGTTCACCTAGACAATGATCCAATTCCCTCTTGCAGTCTGCCTTGGTAATGGCAATTCTTTTCCTTTGTAAGAATAGATTCCTTTCTGGTGCTCTTGCATAAATTATATGCTTTTCCATCAACAGTAAGAAAGTTCCACAGATCTACATCCCTCATGAGGGCAGGTTCAGAGCAAAGGAGATTTTTCATCAGTGACTCTGTAATATCTTTCAATTGGGGGAAAAACATACCTCATTTCAAAAATGTATCCTACAGCTGCATATTTCTCTGGTGTATTGAAGAGACAGTCGGATGATGTAAATTACTAAGTCAAAAGAGATGGGTTTCATTTAGCATTTATTGTTTTTCAACATATCACAGCCAGAAATAGAGTGAAAAAATTTTCATTTCTTCTTAGATTAGAGGCTGAAGAACTTGGTTAAACTATTTCTCTGGGCTCTGAAAGACAACGTAGAGATTCCTTCTTCCTCCCTACCATTCAGTCCCAGAAAAATGTGTTTTCCTTCTTTCTGCTTTATCTCCAGGGGGTCACCCTCTGGACCTCTGAGCTGCCTTTGCCAGGTGTCTGCCACCCTCTCTGTTGGAATGGAACCTAGCAGGTGTACTTGCTTTATTCTTTTTTACACTGTTTAAGGAGAGTTCAGAACATCAGAAAGTAGTTCTTTAGACTTCTGGAAGCTGAGTGTAGGTAATGACAAGAAAACAGAGTCATTATCTATAGATATCTGGCTGCCAAATGAGTGTAGTTACCTCAACTCTTCCTTCCCCCCAACTCAGTATAGCTTTCCACTTCTCTTAGGACATTTTGGTAGTGATTTCTTATTTTATTATATTTATTGATTCATTATTTTTATTTATGTATTTGTTTGTTTATTTATGTATTTATGGGTGCTGAGAATGGATACCAGGGCATTGTGTGTGCTAGGCAAAAGCTTTACCACTGAGCTATATCCCCAGTCCCATGATTTCTTATTTTAAGGGAAAGATCCATGCAGCTCTAGAGAAAACTTCTAGTTTCTTCTATTTTTTTCTCTCTTCTTGAAGGGGGCAAGAACAAAGTATGACTAGGATAGCTGATGGTGGAATGCCATTCTGAACCCTAGAAAAACCTTTAATTAAGATTTTTCTAAGAATTTCCATTAGGAGAAACTCTCAAGGTAGTAAAGAAAAATAAGAATCAAGAAATATAGGTGAGACAGACAGGAATCTCTAGGACATGAACCAATAAAATGACTAATCAGAGATTTTTAGAACTCTCAAATGACTTGTTCAAATGAAAATCAGCAAGAAGCGGATAGATCACATAACATGCATGGACAAGAATGACTATACCCAGGACCAATGTTACCAGAAGAGTTAAACATTCCTCTGAATGGTGATTGGCTTCAGGTATTGTAGAAGGGTTGGTGCTTTGGTGTCAAAGAATTACAGCCTAGTATTGAGGTTTTTTTTTTTTTTTTTTTTTTTTTTTTTCAGCTTGAAGACTGCCTCCTCTCTGGAGGGACTGTGAGGACTAAGGGTAAATGTCCAGTTAATTTTCTATTCAGCACCCACTTCCAGGCCCATCTTCAGCCCAGGGAATAATGTGAAGACTTGAGCTGACACCATTTGTTTAATGTTCCACTCTAAGTGGAACTGGCTGTCTTTACTTGTTAAGCAGAAGCCCCAGCAGCGAGCTAATAATCAGTGAGTCAGCCACTTCTGATCTTCCATTCCATCTTTGAAACTTCTAACTAGAATGCACTCCAGAGACCTTGGATCTCAGCTTTATCCAGTGTTTTTATCTATTAGATATTATCTAGCCTAGTCTTTTCATGAAAAAAGGTAAATTACAAAAGCAAAATTTCCATCTTACTAAAAATTTGGAAAAGTACAGAGAAACTAAAAGAAGCAAACAAAAGTCTCACCACTGGAACCCAAGCCACTGTTGATTACTCTGTTCTATTTCATTTCAGCCTTTTCCCCACATACTTTAAAAAATTATTATATGCAGGAGGTTTAGCCAATTGTTTTACTTTGGCTTTTCATTTGTTTCTTCTTTGCATATTTCTTCTTAATCCTCCAAACCATCACTTTACTTTAAAAGTTTGTTTACACTTTTAATACCAGAAAAGAAGGGGATTTGGGGTCTACTCAGTTGCAGAGTGCTTGCTAAGCACACCTTGTTGGGGTTTGATCCCCAACAAGAGGAGAAAAGAAAAAGGAAAGGAAAATTGCATCTTTCACTATACCACCCTGACCATTGTGCTTCTACATGATCATCACCCCAAGTACCTTATCCCCAGGCAGAACCAGTTTAACATCATTACAACACTTTCATTTCAGAGCTTTCTGTGATGGGCTATTGTTACTTAAATATATAATATTTTCCAGATTCCTAGATAGTTTTCCTAATTACTCCACTTTGAAAATTATGTTGTTGTTGTTGTTGTTAGGTGCCGTCAAGTCAGTATCCGACTCATAGCGGCCCTCATAGGGTTTTCAATGGCTGACTGTTTCAGGATTGCCTTGGGAGTGGATTGCCAGGTCCGTCTCCCATTTTTGCGGTGCTGGGAATTGAACTCGGGACCTCAGGGACTGCAGCGCAGCGCTCTACCAACTGAGCTAAATCCCAGCCCTTGAAAATTATAAGAGTAATATAATCACATTTTACAGCATTTTTTAATTTAAGAATATGGATTAAAATTTCTTTTAATCTACTTCTCAGAAGGAAAACAGTGATTTGGAGCATATCTTTCTAGGATGATGGTTTTTCTTTGCTTGTTTTCTTTCTTTTTTTCTTTTCTTTTTCTTTTCTTTTTTTTTTTTTTTTTTTTTTTTTTTTTTTTTTTTTTTTTTTTTTTTTTTTTTTTTTTCAGTACCGGGGGTTGAACCCAGGGCCTCGCGCTTGCATGCTCTGCAAGTGCTGGACCACTGAGCTGCACCCCTAGCCCCTTTTTTTTTTTTTTTTTTTACCTTTTTGAGACAGGGTTTCACTAAATTACGCAGACTGCCTCTGGTCTCAAACTTGCGATACTCCTGCCTCCACCTCCCGAGCCACTGGGATTACAGGCGTGTGCCACCATGCCCAGCTTTTTGCTTGTTTTCACATGCTGTTAATTCTGTTACTGGATCCAATTTTGCATTCTGCTTTGTTGCTTAATATTGCATCTTACGTATATCCATATGCTACATAGATTTCACTCTTGTGATTTGCTAGAGAGATAATATGATCAAATTGCAGAGAATTTAGAAAACAGAGAGGAATAAAGATAATAGACCATCTCTAATCTTACATCACTTGGCTACTGTCAGTAATTCAATATAGTGAATATATTCACTAGTTTTCTTTTTCATTTTTATTTTATTTAAAATTTATATATATATTTAAAATACTTTTTGTTTATGTTTTAACATAATGGGCTTAGCTTTTGAAATATTTGCATAAATATAAAAATGTATAGCATATTTTTTTTAAAGACAGGATCTTGCTATATAGCCCAGGCTTGCCTCACACACATGATCCTCCTGCCACAACCTCCTGATTGCTGGAAGAAATTTTGTATTCTGTATATTTAAAGGTCTAAAATATGTTTATATAATGCTGCTATGTGCTATTTAGGAACCTAATTTCTCCTTTCATATGTTTATACAAGACGGCATTGATGACCTTGTAAAGAGTTATTACTGCTGCTACATCCAATTCTATATGCTTCATGTTTGCTCACTTTGTAGATAAACTTGCAATATAATATTCTCATTTTATTTGCTTAACAAATACTAACATAATGCTTACTATATGCCACCCAATATTTGCAGTGTGTTTATATATTGCTTCATTTAATCTGTGTTATGACTATATTATGAGTCTACAGCCATACCACTCTTGTGTCCCATCTCATATTATTGTTGTTGTTAGGTGTCATCGAGTCGGTATCTGACTCATAGCGACCCTCATAGGGGTTTCAATGGCTGATTGTTTCGGGATTGCCGTGGGAGTGGATTGCCAGGTCCTTCTCCCATTTTTGCGGTGCTGGGAATTGAACTCAGGAACTCAGAGACTGCAGCGCAGCGCTCTACCCACTGAGCTAAATCCCAGCCCCCCATCTCATGAGATCTCAGAAACTAAGCAAGGTCGGCCCTGGTTAGTACTTGGATGGGAGACCACCTGGGAATATTTGTTGCTGTAGGCTTGGGAGAAGGACCTGGCATCCCACTCCCAAAATAATCAGCCACTGAAAACCCTATGAATAGCAGAGAAGCACTGGCATACTGTTGGGTAGTGTTTTGTTCTGTTGCTATGAGTTAGTCTCAACTTGAAGGAACCTAAAAGCAATCACATGACTGTATGAAATAGTGTTACAAAAGAACAAACTGAGGGATTTGGGAGTTAAATACTAAACAGTTATAGAGCTAGTAAATGGTCGGAGATGAGATTCAAACCTACATATTCAACTTCTAAAATCCTGCTCTTAATCACAGTGCCATTCTGCCTTTCTATCAATCTTTACAATTTTCAAAATATTCAATTTAGTTGTTGTACTATTGTATTATTGTTTAGCATTATTTTGACATTGTTTTTGGCATTTTTGTTATCTTCAATTTGTTGCTATTAGAAGTAAACTGTGTGTTGATATGCACAGATACCTTTGAATGAACTGAGGCTTATTCACCCCACCCTACCATCAATTTGTACCTAAGAAAACAGCTCTTGCCAGGGAAACATTACTTAATCAAGGAAATCTGTGGCAGAGAGTGTCAAGAAGGAGACATGCACCATCTATGATACCAGGACTAGGGAGGTAGAGACAGGAGAATTGTGAGATCAAGGCCAGCCTGAACAATTTAGCTAGACCCTTTCACAAAACAACATGTTAAAAAGAGATGAGGATATATTTCAATGGTAGAGTGTTTGCTTAGCATACACAAGGTCCTGTGTTCAATCCTCAGTGCTACAAAAAGTAGAGTTACAAAGTCAAAACAGGTAGATCAAACTAAAGTCTGCCATAGTTGCAATGAAAAATAGGAACTAGGATATTTATAGGGACTGGAAAGGGAGAGAAAAACAAGCAGAACAGATTTGAGGTGCCTGAAAAAGACAAGGCCCGCAACCAGTAAGCTGAAGCTTCTGCTCCCGTGGAGGAAGGCTGCTTACCTCAGTGGCACAGTCCTGGTCTCAGGCCTCGGCAGAATCTGTGCTCAAATTCTGGCACCCATGTGAGGAAAAGTCACTTGCAGGCTTTGGGACTGAGCTTCTGTAGATGTAGATTGCTGTTGATTACTCCATCCCTTCCTAAATTTTCTTTCTTCCTTGGCTTCTGTATTATTTGATGATTAGCCTTTCTCTCCATACCTCTGCTAAATTTTTTCTGGATTTGCCCTGTTTTCCTAACTAATTATGCTTCCAGTTCTCTTCTCAGCCAGAACTTCTTACATGACACACTTTCATGGTTTCAACTCCCATGTACATACTAATGACTCCAAAATCTTTCTCCAAGCACACCTTCCTTGAGTTCAGGACCTATAATAACAATAGCAATGGCAACACCAACTAGCATTTCTTCAAGACCCTTGTATTAGATACTCTTCTAAGCATGTTGAGTCTATTATTCTATTTTATTCTCACAAATACTCTGCGAGGTAGATGATACTGTACTTCCTTCTTAATAAACACTAATAACAATTCTTCATAATTGTTGTAAGTTGCCATCGAGTCAGTGTCCAACTCATAGAGACCCTATGTACAACAGGCAAAACACTACTATTAGTGCTTCTCTGCTGTTCATAGGGTTTTCAATGGTGGATTGATTTTTGGGAGTGGATTTCCAGGTCCTTCTCCCAAGCCTACAGCTCCTGGTGTTCCCAGGCAGTCTCCCATCCGAGTACTAACCAGGTCCAACACTGCTTGGCTTCCAAGATCTGACGGGATCAGACACCACAGTGGTATAGCTGCAGGCTAATACTTATTAGTATATTTGTAAGAACAATGCACAAAGAAAGACTTCATAAAACATGAAAGTGAGGCATAGCTTGCCTTAATTAACTTGTCCAAGGGTTAAACAGATAGACCTGAGATTTGAACACTGGTAGTCTAGGGCTAGAATCCAGCCATTTGTTACACACCATTTTCCTTATCTAGTTACCTGCCTAAGCCTGCAGCAGTAGCCCTGTGGCATCCGATCCCATCAGATCTCGGAAGCTAAGCAGGGTCGGGCCTGGTTAGTACCTGGATGGGAGACCACCTGGGAACACCAGAAGCTGTAGGCTTGGGAGAAGGACCTGGCAACCCCCTCCCAAAAATCAATCTGCCATTGAAAACCCTATGAACAGCAGAGAAGCACTGACAATAGTGTTTACCCTGTTGTACAGAGGGTCGCTATGAGTCGGAAACCGACTCGACGGCACCTAACAACAACAACAAAGTTACCTGCCTATAGGTCATGTCTGGATTTCTTACAGGCTGTCAACATTAGCATGTCCTATGCAGCCCCCTGGAACATTTTCTGGAATAAGATGAAGGTATTAAAAAATTGTATATGGGAACTGTTTTACAGATTGATTTCATCATCATCTCTTAACGTCTTCTTGTCTAGCATTATCTACTTCAGGTATTTGAATGATCGTATTTTTACCCGGTTATGCAAGCTACATTTCATAATAATCATAGGTTCTTTTTCCCTTTATTATCTACCCATCCTCAAAATCCATAATGAAGTCCTATTCATTTGAGCTCCTAAATATTTCTTGACTCCATTTATTTTTCTCCACTCTCTAAAATGCCCTATATCAGGCTTTTATCATTCGTCAGCTAGTTCTTATTAAAACAATGTCCTACCTCCTCATTACTCACAGTATGGTCTAGGGAGAAGCAGCATCAGCATCCCTTAGGGGCTTATTAGAAATGCAAGGTCTCAGGGCCCCACAGGCCTACAGAACCAGAAACTATATTTTAACAATATTACCATGTGATTCATAGATAAATAATCATAGAAAAATACTGAATTGTTTCCCTGACTTTTCCTTCTCTATTTCACCTTTCACATCATAGCCACAGTGATCTGTTAAATTCAAAAATAACCATATTACTTCCATGTTTAAAACCCTTTAAAGTCTTCCCACTGTCCACATGGTCAAGTCTGAGCACTCTAACATATCATATAATATTCTCTATGATCTAATCCCAAATATTGTTTGCAACCTTATCTTTTCTCTCTTCCCACCTCACTTTTATGTTGTAGCAACCTTTGGTTGCTTGGATTTCCTTCCCTTTCATTATGCTGTTGCAGGGTTTTGTGCATTTCTTCATTCATGCTAGCCTCTCTTCCTGGAATATATCTCTATCTCAATTAGCTAATTAATTTTTATTCATTGTTTAAAATACAGCTCACATGTTCTGCTCCAAGAAACCTTGCCTGATACCCTCAGTCTAGATTAGATGTTTTTGCCCTTTCAGAGTATACAAGACATACCTCTGAAATCACTGTTATCAGATTATAAGCGATTTTTCTGTTTATAGAAAAGATGAAAATGAGTTATCCTAGGACAGAAGCCATGTCATTTGCATCTCTGTGCTTCTAGTACTTAAAGTACTTCACGCATAATAGGTAGTTATTAATATTTGTGGAATGAGTGGATGTATAAATAAACCTAATATATGTTTCATTATGCTTCACTGAGTTAAGGACTGTGTGATCTGACATAAGCAAGTTGTCTAGCAAATAGTGAGCATCTTCTATTCACTTAAAATTTTCTTCTGAAAAACAGCTTCTTTTGAAGACAATAAATCTTAATAATTAATAATTAATAGTGTATATTCATTGTTATTGTTATTATGGGTCCCGAACTCAAGGAAGGTGTGCTGGGATTTAGCTCAGTGGATAGAGTGCTGTGCTGCAGTCTCTGAGGCCCTGAGTTCAATTCCCAGCACTGCAAAAATGGGAGAAGGGCCTGGCAATCCACTCCCAAGGCAATCCTGAAGCACTCAGCCATTGAAAACCCTATAAGAGTCGCTATGAGTCGGATACCAACTCGATGGCACCTAACAACAACAACAACATCCACAAGAGAAAATATTTTATGAAATATGTTGTTGTTAGGTGCTGTTGAGTCTGACTCATAGCAACCCTCATAGGGTTTTCAATGGCTGATTGTTTCGTGATAGTTTTCGGAAGTGGATTACCACATCTTTCTCCCATTTTTTGCAGTGCTGGGCATCAATCCTCGGACCTTAAAGAGTGCAAAGCAGCACTCTACCAACTGAGTTAAACCTCAGCCCCTTTATGAAATATAGTAATCCCAAACACAGTTATGTACCTGTATATAATCTATCAATTTAAAGCTGGAAATTAGACTCCACCTGAAGCAGTCATTTTTAAAATGAGTACTTGAACTATCAGCATGACTCACCTAAGGATGTCAGTGGGTATAATTAAAAGCATTTTCCTGGACTATACTCTGAGATCTATTGGGTTTCTTTGAGTCATGCTCCAGAATCTGTATTTTGATAAGATCTGTGTGGATTTCTTTTGGTGACTCAATTTTGAGGATCACTAATCTATCAAACAATCAAATGATATCAAATTACAAAATAATGGGAATCTGAAGCCCAGGGATGAATAGAACTTTCTAAGGATGCACATACACATAGATAACTAACTGGGGACATGTGCTCACTAATGTAAATACAAAGCAAACAAAATACTTCTTATATTAGAAGGCAATTCATGGTCATTGTAAAAGACTTCAACACACAGAGGAAAATATAAATCACCTAGGGTCCTATCTCTCTTTAATCAATTTGCCTTCTCTTAGTAATAGAAGTCATTCTTGCCTTCCAGAGTTCTACTCAGAGATAATCAGTGATGACAATTTGGTGCAATTCTTTTTATCTATAATATAAACAAAATACTAATATTGATATATATTTTTACATCCTGGGGGTAAATTTATTTATCTGTGTTCATTATTTTGTAATTTACATTTTCATTGGCTATATCATGAATAGTATTCTTTTATACTATTTTTGATAGTTCTGATCTATTCAATCACATGTCTATAGTATATTTATCTGATTTTCAATGTTTAGGCATTTGGATAACTTTGTCAAGCATCCTTTGTTAAAGGCCAACAATTCTAACATCTACATAGTCAACAACTAAGTCAGGCTGAAGGCATCAGAGAACCCTTCCTGGAGGAGGTGACAGGAGCCGAATCTTAAAGAAAAGAATAGGAATTAACTAGGTAATGGAGGTGAAATATTATCCCATCATTTGAGTAAAAGGTAAGTCATTGCGTATAACACGGAGTCATGAGGAATATGGAGCACTTTCTACAAGGAGTACCTGTCACTTGGCTCCAACCAACTGCTGCTCTGAAAAAATTATGCATTTACTTCTGCCAACTCACCTAAATTTTCAAGAATCCAGGAATCTCTATTTTTATAAGGCATCTTATGACTTTAAAATATTAGTGCCAGATTCTCAAATGTTTAAGTATCTTGTGTGTCAAACCAAATGATGTCGGCTGAGGGGCAGTGCTAAGTAGGTTTGTGCAAGAGTCCTGGCCTGGTGCTTCTGACCAAAAAATATTTGTTCATATGCTTGATTTTTTCATTAGGATGAATTTTTACAAGTAGAATTACTGAATCAAAGAGTATACTGTGTACATTTTAAGGCTGTTGATATATGTTGGTAAATTACTTCAAGAAAGATTATATCACAAATTGTGTGAGAAGGGTGTTTGCAAACTATAACCAATGATACATATTATACATATAGTGAAATCATTGCCAACTTGACAAGCAAAAAGAAGTGCTATCTTGCTATGCTGTTCATGTATTTGAACCTTTATTTCACAGTCCTGTTAGATATTTCTACTTCTTTAGAGGTTTGTGCTTGTTTCAGCTGATCATATTCAATAGATACAAATATCACCTTTTCTATTTTCTCACTGGGGCTTTAGCTAGAGAAATTTTGACTTTCTTATTTAGGAAGCAAACAAGACAACTTTAGAGGAACACTTCCTACTGTCTGGGGTTCAGAGTCCAAAATCCTCAGTTGCCTTCTGTGGGTAGAGATCTTTAGCTTCATTGTCCCTTACTTGGCTCTTGTAGTCACTGCTGGAGAGTTTTGCTTTTCTGCTACGAACCTCTATACTTTTCCCTTTCAGCTTTTGTCAGAAAATGAGGATCTGAGCTATACAGAGCTTCCTTTTTCCTGGGGAGACATCATTGGCACTGTGCTTTCTTAGTAAAAAGATGGCTGTGCATTCATAAACTATGGAACCTTCCTCTTTGAAAACAGAGCTTGAGTAAACCCCATTTGCATCAAATGCTTCCAATTTCTATCAGTATACATTAATGACTAAATCAGCAGCTCATCTCAGGGAGGGAGAAGGCAACTTGTAGATTCTATGCAAAGCTGCTACAGAATTTGTGAAAGGGATGATGCCCATTTTCTATATCATGCAGCTAAGCGCACATTTTAACCTGCTTCTGAATTTCCAAGAAAGAGGTGCAACAGTATTTCACAGTCCAATACCTCATTTATAGCCACACAGTTGTAGGTCTGGGCTACATGGGTGGCAAGGATCTCTTCTTTAGTATATTGTAGAGGTAAACAACAAAACAAAAACCACATTTTATTATGGAAACTGTCAACATATAGAAAAATAGGACAGTTTAATGAATTCCTTAGTACCTTACTGCCCAGCTTCAAAAATTATCAAGATTTTGCCAATCATACTTTTCTATCCTCTATTCATTTAATCTATCATTTATTTATCTCTCTCATCTCTCTCTATCTCTATTTATTTATAGTTGTCAGAGTATTTTAAAGCAAGTCACAAGGACTGTCTTCATGTTTTATCTCTGATTACATTTTTTGCACAACCACAATGTCATTATCACATCTTGTCATAAACACTTATTCTTTTAATAATATCAAAAATCTACTTAAATGTCCCCCCAAGTGACTGAAAAATGTTGTTTCACAGTGATTTATTCAAATCAGAAAATAAACTAGGCCTACACATTGAATTCAGTTTGTCTCCTAAACTGTCTTTTAATCCTTAACTATTGATGAGATGTTAACAACATAGTAGATAGTTATGAGAGACTGAGCAGGAAACTGTGAGTTTGGCTTTAATAGGCACATGAGCAGGAGAAAATCCTTAAGTCCTAGCCTTCCAGTGAGGTTTTTTTTTTTTTCTGCTCAGACCAAGCTATCTCACTGAAGAACAATTATCCTGTCCACCTCGATGCTAAGAATCCTAGCCTAGGCTGAGCCAGCCTGCCTGACATTTTATATTTTTCACCTGGATTCCCCACTGGCCCTGAAGCTCAGTTAAATGCTCTTCTTGGGTATTCTTGTAACATGTTTCTGGATTTAGCACTGCTCATACTGTATTTTGATTGTGTTATTTTTGTTGTTAGTTATTGTACTGACCTGTTAATATGCCTCTTTATTTTTTGTGATTCTCTAAATTTTTTTTTGAATTTTTTATCTTTGTTTCAGTCTCTCTAGTGAAAGAATCTGGCTGGGGTTTAGCTTAGTTGGTAGAGTGCTTTTCTGCACTCTCCGGGGACCAGAGTTGGGTTCCCAGCACTGCAAAAACAGGAGAAGGATGTGGTAATCCACTCCCAATCCTGAAACAGTCATTGAAAACCCTATGAGGGTCACTATGAGTCAGAGTGGATTCAAAAATACCTAACAACAACAAGTGAAAGAGTCAGAATGTCTAAGCAACCATTTATACAATTACAGAAATTTTTTATGTATATTAATGCTTTTCTTTCACAAACCTGTTCTCTGGAGTTGGGTGCATTGGTACATACCTGTAATCCATAGTCCCAGTTACTAGGGAGACTGAGGCAGGAGGAGAGTGACTTTGAGGCCACAGGCGGCCTGTGCAACTTAGAGAGGTCTTGTGTCAAAATCAAAAATAAAAATGGAGTTGGGGGTATGGTTCAGTGGGGCAGCACTTGCCTAGCATGCATGAAGCCTGAGTTCAACCCTAAGTACTGCAAAACACCATCACCACCAATAAACCTGTTTTCTGCCTTTTATGAACTATAACTGGAAAAATTACTCCAGTTTACCAACAAAGAGGGCACTGAGTCCCAAATAGCACATCTTGCCTAAAATCAGATCCAGGACTACAGCACAGTTTCTCAGATTTCTGTATATTCTACGACTTTTCTTTTTCTGCTTTAATATTGTATTTGATTAGAAAGAGACATTCTGTGCCTCCAAAAGAACAAGTCAGCTTTTACACATCAATTAATACAACAATATGATCTAACCATTAACATGTACAATCCTGATCCTTTAAACATACTTGAACAGAAGAAGACTACTTCCTGACTCTCCACAAAGTGAATGTGTTTGGCTCCAACCACATGGATATATTGTTGTTATTGCTGTTAGGTGCCATTGAGTTGAATCTGACTCATAGCGATCCTAAGTACAGCAGAACGAAACACTGCCCAACGCTGTGCAATGCGCATGATCTTTTAATGTTGGAACCTATTGTTACGGTCACTGTGTTTCTTCTCATTTTGAGTCATGCCACATCAGCAAATGGAGGTCCCAGGGACTTTACTCCATTCCCATCATTGAGATCAAATGTACATTGAGGAGGCAATGCTTCCCCAGTTGTTTCTTGAATGCCTTCAGGACTGAGGGGCTCATTTCCGGCACTGATTTGATAGTGTTTCTCTGCCATTCACAGGATTTTCAATAGCTAATTGTTTACAAAGTGGGCTGCGAGATCCTTCTCCCTAGTCTATTTTAGTCTGGTAGCTCAGCTGAAACCTATGCACCATGAGTGGCCCTACGAGTACCTGAAATACTGGTGGCGTATTTTTCAGCATCATAGCAACATGCAAGCTCCCACAGCACAAGCTGACAGACACATTGGAGACATGGGTATATACACTATTACTATTAGCCCTACTTAATTTCTGATGACATTTCATCAGTTGGGACTATTCTGAGAAAAGTTTCTCAAGTGAACTACAACTGAATTTGCCAAAATGAAATTTACGAAGGGGTTTTGTTTTTAAATTCCCCCCCAAATCTTTTCATCCAAAGAATCTTTATGAGGGATGAATGAGCTGAACTCTGCAGAGGCACCTGGAAAACATGGACCCAATCACAGGGCTCAGCCAGGACATCTCTAAAAGTTTAGTGCCTGAGAGGTCAGCTGCACCACCTCTCCCTCCTCCTCAGCTTCTTCTCCCTATTCATCATCAAAGCTCTGTTGTAACACATTAGTTAACCCTACCTCTGCCCTCCAATTGGTAACCCCAAAACTTGCTTTTATCTTTTGTGGGGAAAAAAGGATGGGAGATGAACAGTAGCAAGAAAAATCTAGTGGCCTTCTTGGTGATTATTAATGAATCTCTTCATTTTTCTACTTTAAACTACATTGTCAATACTCAAATAACTGGGAACATAGAATGTGTGAGAGGGTTGAAGTGGGGTCTGGTAGATCAATTGACTCTGCCTTTCCCAGGTTCCCCACCTTTACTCGGAGAGTGTATCTGCAGGTTTAAATCATTAGTAGGCTACTAAATCAACTTAGAATGTGAAAACTACTATTGGAAAACATGAAGACAGAACCGATACAAAGTATCAGAACTTCTAACAAGGGTGAATAAGGATAAGTAGTAGAATAGAGTAGTTAATTAGTTTTAAACTTTGGCATTGCCTTTCCTACTAAAAGCTCTTCTTTTTTTAAAAAAATAATACTTATTATACCAGTTGAACTATATAAACATAAAACCATATAAATGAAAATTATTTTTGCTTTTAATTTGCCAAAATGATTTAAAATTTAGCGAGAAAAGACTTGTAGTATTGCAATACTGAATCTTCAATTTTCATATATATCAAAGCTTCATTTTCCTTCTTTTTTGTTTTGTTTGCTTTTTTGTGGAACTAGCATCTTACTATGTACCTCATTACATAGGATGGCCTAGACCTCACTATGCACCCCAGACTGACCTCGAACTTTCGAACCTCCTGCTTCTATCTCCTGGGTGCTGCAATTACAGTCGTGTACCACATCCCCAGCTATACTTCATTTTCTTTACTGTTCTAAGTTTTCATGTTTTGTCATGTTTGTTTTGATATCACATTTTTTTGAAATATGTGTATATTATAATTTAGTTTTATTATCATGAAGGGAATTTTTCTTTTCAGTAAACTTCTAACTGGATCTTTTCCTAATTTGTTTTTATTAGTGATTTTTAATATACAACTTAATGTGTCTCATTATGACATTTCCACACATGCATTTCACTGTGCATGGGTCACATTCACTTCCTCCTTACCCTCTCATCACCCCCTTGCCCTATCCCCTCTTTCCCCACCAATAATCTCCTTTCTAATTGCATTTCTATTTTGTGAGTATTTCTATCTCTATATATACATCCTGATTTTGCCATAAGGGCAACATGCATAATATTTCCTTTCTTCTTGTCCCCTCTTCTTTAGTCCATTATCTTTCCCCACTTATGTTTACTCGATTCTTAATATTTTAATCCTCACCTGCATAGAATGTATGGCCTCGAGAGTTTACAGCTCAGGAGTGAATTGCAGCTTTGTCAAGTATACTTTACGTGACTTGTCTGTGGTTTGAATTCCCCAGCTGCGTAAGGGAACACTTATCACTACTCTATCATGTTTGTAATTGCTACCTATTATTACACACACACACACACACACACACACACAAATATATATATATATATATGTGCATATATATATATATATATATATATATATATATATATGTTATACAGTCCAATTGCATAGGGAACATCATGGGAATTGACTGAATTAACATATTTAACATACTCAGAATAATATTGGGCACATGACAAATATATATTTTTAATGAAACTTTGGATTCGGATATGTATTTGAATGTGAGTACTGGTTCTTGGTCTAAAATGTATTACATATGGTGGCTAGAGATTAGAAAAGGCTGAGGAAAAATTGCCATGTAGTTATTCCATCCTACAGTATGATGACAAGCTTGTTAATGAGCTAATAAAATGTTAATTGAAATGGTCTCAATCAGTGAGTGCCATGAAAGCTGACTGGGGCTTATAGGGACAGTCCAAGGCCCTTCCAAAAAAGGCCATTGTCAGAATTAATTTATCTTCCCTGGCCCCAGGGGTTCTCCTTACCCACCCTCTTCTGTATACATCCCTACCTTCCACCTGACAAAAGCCTAGGGTCAAGTGATTTGGGGTGGGTGATCTCCCTTCCATCTACATTTCCACATCTTTAAATTGGTATTTGGGGCTGGGATTTAGCTCAGTTGGTAGAGTGCTGCGCTGCAGTCTCTGAGGTCCCAAGTTCAATTCCCAGCACCACAAAAATGGGAGAAGGAACTGGCAATCCACTCCCAAGGCAATCCCGAAACAGTCAGCCATGGAAAACCCCATGAGTGTCGCTATGAGTTGGATACTGACTCAACGGCACCTACCTAACAACAACAACAAATTGGTGACTGGTTGAAGTCAGGATGATTTTCAGGGATCCTTCCAGGCCCAGGTCTGCATTTTAATATTAAGCACATTGAGAATAAGCTCAGAGATGGCCAGCCTAAGGTGCTTTATGTCCAATATGAGCTGTAAACAGTACTATGCAGATCAGAGGAGATTCTGAAAGACATAACTGCTAACTGGCCTACTATTCCTGAAATTTGGTCGGAGAATTAGTGGATTCAAAGACATGATCCTATTTTCCCAGGTACTTTGAGCTCTCTAAGCAAGATAAATACACATGGAACAGCCAAACTTCAGAATGGGCTCAGCTCTGGAAGAGAGCAAGGCCAGGCATGAGTACCAGTGTGACTGCCATCTCAGCATCCATCCCTGCAGTTTTTTTTTAAATGGAAACATCTAAATCCCTAGATTCATTTTGGGTTCACCAAAGATACAAAATCTCCCAGCAGGCAAATCCAGCAGCTCACCAATAGCTGTCTGCAATTACAGTAGCATATTTGATGCATCTGGCCTGCAGAGGTGGTCACTGACAGCAACAATCTCATGTATTCCTCTTCCATACTCTCACAAAGTCCCCATGTTTTCCTATTCCATACCCTACAGAGTCCCCATGTATGCATGACAGGCACGCTATGGCTCCTCATCACCCTGAATTTATGAAACCAAAAGTATTGTTAGGAGTGTTCCACTAAATTTGTCACTGATCTTATTGGCTGGTTTCCCAGCAGGACAAAAAGAACCTACATATATTTAGTCCCATTCTTCTTGCTTTTGGGAAGAGAAAACTGAAGTCCTGGAGGGAAAAGCAACGACATGCTCTAGGTGACAGAGCAAGTCAATGGCAGAGCCTAAAGTAGGATCTAGGTATCCTGTCTCCCAGGCCTGTGTTCTTATATATATTATATAGTTCCAATTGCATGGGGAACATCATGACAGTTCTCTGGTTCAGAGTTAGGAATTGCATTAGTTTCTCATGGCTGTTGTAACAAATTACCTTAAACTTATAGCCTCAACAATACAAATTTACTATCTTACAGTTCTGTAGCTAAGAATCAAACATAAATCTTATAGGGTTAAATAAAGGTGTCAGCACTAGCCTTTGTTACTTCTGGAAGATCCAGGGGAAAATTGGTTTCTTACGTCTTTCAGTTACTGAGGTTTTCTTGTTTTTTCTCTTCTTTTTTTTTTCATTCTTTTTTATTGGAAATATTTAATGTACAACTTAATGGATTTCATTATGACATGTATTTCACTGTGACATTTCCATATATGCATTTTGTGTACATTACTCACATAACTTCCTCCTTACCCTCTCATGACCCTCCTCCCATATCCCCCCCAACCAATGATCTCCTTTCTACTTGTATGTCTTTGTGTGAGTATATTTACCTATATATGTGCACCCTGATTTTTATTTAAGTCCAAACTTTTTTATATAGTGATCTACCTTTTTACTTTCTCAGCAGTATAACATGATTTATCTACTCCATTTACATTATTGCCAGCCTCTGGTATTATTGATATTTTTAAAATTTTACCTATTCTTGTAGTTTTTTCCTACCTTCTTGTTTTTTCCACGGTACTAATAAAGTTGTGCTGTTTACATTGACGTTGACCTCTCCCCTCTTCCTCTCTCCTTATTGACCCTTGTCCCCCTCTCATCTTCTTCCATGTTAGCTTCCCTTTGCTAGATCACTCCCTACTTCTTTCTAGTCCTTAAATTGTCCCTTTTATGATAAGTTTAACTGAGCTTTTTATTATGTTTCAATTAATGTATAGGAATTTTTCCTTCTTTTAAGTTTGACTTAGCTCCCACATATGAGTGAGAACATATGGTATGTCACTTTTGGGTTTTGTGTTTGTTCACTTAAGATGATTACCTCCATCCATCTTGCTGTAAATGACATTGTTTCATTTTTTAATTGCTGAGTAGTATTCCATTGTGTTTATGTACCATAATTTTTTATCCATTCTTCTGTTGATGGGCACTTTGGTGGACTCTATATCCTTGCTATTGTGAAAAGTGCTGCACTGATCATGGAGATGCAGGTGTCTCTGTGGTATGATGACTTATCTCCCTTTGGGTATATTCCCAATAGTGGTATAATGGGGTCATATGGCAGATCTATTTTTAGTTTTCTAAGGTGCCCCCATATTGATTTTCAAAGTGTTTGAATCAATTTACAACCCCCACCAGCAGTGTAAGAAGGTTCCTTTTTCTCCACAACCTCACCAGCATTTGTTATTTGTTTTGTTGATCTTGGCCATTCTTACTGGAGTAAGGTGGAATCTCATAGTTGTTTTGATTTGCATTTCCCTAATGGTGAGGGATATTGAGCACTTTTTCATGTGTTTCGTGGCCTTACAAGCTTATTCATTTGAGAACTGTCTGTTCAGTTCCTTTGCCCACTTGTGTACTGGGTTATTTGTTGTCTTGGGAATTGCCTTCTTGAGTTCTTTGTAAATTCTGGAAATTAGTCCTTTGTCAGATGTGTAGGATGCAAAGATTTTCTCCCATTCAGTAGAAACTTCTTTGACACTGTTGGTTGTTTCCTTCACTGTACAGAAGCTTTTTAATTTCATGTAATCCTATTTATCTACTCTTGCTGTGATTTTCTGAGCAATTGGAATTTTAAGTAAATACTTTCCTATGCCTATATGTTGGAGTGTATTGCTTGTCTATTCTTCTAGTAATTATAATGTTTCTGGTTTTATGTTGAAGGAACTTATACATTCTGAGTTAACTCTCATGCATATTGAGAGATGCAGGTCAGTTTTCATTCTTCTGCAAGTGGATATCCATGTTTCCCAGCACCATTTATTGAAGAGGCTATCCTTTTTCCAATTTATTTGCTTTGCCCCTTTGTCGAAATTCAGGTGGCTATAGGTGTCTTCAGGTATTTCTGGAACACCTATTCTGTTCCACTGGTCATCTGGCATATTTTGGGGCCAGTACTAATCTGTTTTTGCTACCACATCCCTGTAGTATAGACTAAAGTGAGGGATTGTGATTCTACCTGTACTAGTTTTGGAGCTTAAGAGTGTTTAGGCTATACGTGGTCTTTTGTGATTCCACATGAGTTTTTATATCCTTTTTTCTATTTCTGTAAAGTCTGTGATTGGAATTTTAAGGGGCATTCCATTAAATCTATAGAATGCTTTTGGTAGGATAGCCATTTTTAGTTACTGAAGTCTTCTTATACTACACGGCCACATAACTGTGACTTCTTTTGATATCACATTACTTGTCTGTTGCTCTCCTGCTTCCCTTTTTCTTAAAAGGACCCTTGGGATTACATTGGGCTCCCCTCATAATCTCAGAGGGTCTCCCCACCTCAATATCCTTGCTCACATCTGCAAAATCCTTTTTGCTATGTAAGATAATATTCTCAGGTTCTTGGAATTAGGACATGTAAATCTTTTAGGCTTATTATTCTTATTGACAAAGGAAACTTCTCAGGCAAATGAAGACACTGAATGAGCTGTCTCTTACATTCTTCTTCACCAGCATGATTAGGTGGCAAAGTATAACTCAAACATAATAGTCAGTAAAAGCCCCATTATAAAATGCCTGACTGTATCAGAGATGAGTTACATTATGAGTCAGCTTATGTCTTGCACAGAGAGTGAGGAGTGTTGCATCTTATTCACTGTCTTATTTAAAACATCCTCCTGGGGAATTCCAGAAGCCACAAGATTGTATTCTTCTAACAAGAAATAAAAGTTTTGGAGTCAACTAAAATTGTCTCAAAAAGTTGTCTATTAACTGCTCAATCCATAAAATTAATAAAATTATAACTTAGAGCTGTTTCTTCTGCTACCCCTTTCCTAAGTCTTCTATACTCAAGTCTCTCATCTGTCTTCCTTCCAGACTAGTCTCTGCTCCCTATTCTCCCCCTTGCTGCCACTACCCAGTTACTTTAAGTACATATAGATGTGACCTAATGGTACACCTTAAGATGAAAAAAAAAATAAAATAATTCAATCCTAAAAGGAGCATCCAGAATTAAATTACCAAGAAAAAGGCAGAAATATCTCAATTAGAACCTAAAAAGATAATTCAAAAAATTAATGTGACTAAGAGCTGGTTCTTTGAAAAGATTAATAAAATAGACCCTCCTCTGGCCAGTCTCATCAAAAAGAAAAAGGAAAAAGTCAACACAGTAAAAATTAGAAATGAAAATGGGACCATTGTCAGGTTCTGTTTTGCTCTCTCTCTCTGCATTGTGAATGGATGTGGGATGGGTGCCCTGATGCTGCACCTGGTGGCGCGGCTGTGGCCAGAGAACAGAGCATCACTCACAGGATAAAAGAACAAGGGCTGACTTACAAAGGAGAGGAAAAGGGATTGAGGATTAGGGAGACGGGAAAGTAGAGTTGGAGAGGCGAGGCACTCAGCTGCTGCCTCTGCCACTAGGGTAGAGACTCCTGGGTGTAGTTCTTCCAGCTTGTAGGCTTCGCCACTTCAGAGGCCTTGCACTTGGCTCTTGGAGGCTTGCCTCTTGGAGTCTTGATGCTTGAAGCTATAGGTCCCTGTCAGATATCCGGTGCTGTAGAGGTCGGGATCAGGTAGAGGTGACAGGGATGTTGGAGTCAGGATGGATGGAGATAGAGGGAAAGCTGAAGGTTAGGTGAGTCAGGAGAGTAATGGGCTTTGGGCTCTTAAGGAACCACAAAGACCCAGTAAGCTTCTCTTAGATAGTGAATAGAAAGAGTGTTGAGCTCTGAGCTCTGGAGTTTATATATTTTTAAGCTAACTGTCATCTAACTGTCTCTGAACAACAGTCTGTCAATCAAGGGACAGCACTAGGGTTGCACCAGGGCAAGGGCTTCACCAATCAGGGCATAGATGGGGCTTAGCCAATCAGGCTGCAGTGAAACCTGAGCTGACAAGTGCAATCTTGGCCTGCTCAATGGGAGGGGGAAAGAGTGAGAGACCCGGATGTAGGGCAAAAATTTTTGCTCAGGAGGATAGATATTATTCCTCCAGGTGGGCTAGTTGGGCTCCTGGGACTGACCATGTTTTAGGTATTCTCTATCCCCCAGTTAATACCAACAGACCATAACAACTGACTACAATAAAATACAGAAGATTGTCAGGGATTACTTTTAGAGATTGTATTCCCAAAAATATGAAAATACAGAAAAAATGGATGAATTTATTTTAACACATATGATTTACCAAAATTAACTTCAGAAGCCATAAATGACCTTATCAAGCCTGTTACATATGCTGAAATAGAAAAGGCAATAAAAAGTGTCCCAACAAAGAAGAGCCTAGCACCTGATGGCTTCACAGCAGAATTTTACCAAACTTTCAAAGAAGATATAATACCTATCTTCCTCAAATTTTCTCAAAAAGGAGAAAAAGAGGAAATACTCCCAAACTCATTCTACAAAGTTACCATCACCTTCATACCTAAACCAGGAAAGGATACATCAATGATAGAGAATTATAGACCAATTTCCCTTATGAACATAGATGCAAAAATCCTTAACAAAATCCTGGCAAACTGAATCCAGCAACATATTAAAAAAATTGTTCACGATGACCAAGTGGGATTTATTCCACAGATGCAAGGCTGGTTCAACATCTGGAAATCAATTAACATAATTCAACATATCAAGAGACTTGCAAGCAAAAATCACATGATCATCTCAATTGATGCTGAAAAGGCCTTTGACAAAGTGCAACACCTTTTCATCATAAAAACCCTGGAGAAGATAGGCATAACAGGCATACCTTAACATAATAAAAGCCATCTATGACAGACCTATAGTCAATATTATATTAAATGGAGAAAAACTGAAACCATTTCCTCTAAGATCTGGAATAAGACAAGGATGCCCACTCTCTCCTATTCTATTTAACACTGTAATTAAAGTCCTCAGCAGGGCAATCAAACTAGAGAAAGAAATCAAAGGGATACAGATTGGCAATGAAGAGGTCAAACAATCCTTATTTGTGGATGACATGGTACTTTACCTAAAGGACCCCCAAAACCTCATCCAGAAAACTTTTAGATCTAATCAACTTCTTTAGCAAAGTGCCAGGATAAAGAAATAACACACAACAACCAATAGCTTACCTTTAAACCAACTGTAACAAGAAGAGAAGGAAATTTCAGATACATTTCATGATAGTCCACCAGAAAATTAAATACCTTGGAATCAATCTAAGCAAAGATCCTATGGACTTCTAAGTTGTTAAAACATTAAAGAAAAAAATCACAGAGGATAATAAAAAATGGAAGGACCTTCCCTGCTCCTGGATTGGGAGAATCAATGTAGTAAAAATAGTTATCCTACCAAAAGCAATCTATAGATTTAATGAAATCACCATTAAAATTCCAATGACAGACTTTACAGAAATAGAAAAAAGGATCTAAAAACTCATATGGAATCACAAAAGACCACGTATAGCCCAAACACTCTTAAACTCCAAAACTAGTGCAGGTGAGATCACAGTCCCTGATTTTAATCTATACTACAGGGCTGTGGTAGCAAAAATAGATTAGTACTGGCCCCATAATAGGCCAGAAGACCAGTGGAACAGATGTTCCAGAAATACCTCAACACACTATAGTCACCTGATTTTTAACAAAAGAGCATGGCAAGTAAGTTGGAAAAAGGATAGCCTTTTTAGTAAATGGTGCTGAGAAACACGGATATCCGCTTGCAGGAAAATGAAAACTGACCTGCATCTCTCAATATCCATGAGAACTAACTCAAAATGTATAAGTTCCTTCAACATAAAACCAGAAATTTTAAAATTAATAGAAGAAATGATAGGCAATATGCTCTAACATATAGGCATAGGAAAGTATTTACTTAATAAGACTCCAATTGCTCAAGAAACTGCAACAAGAATAGATAAATGGGATTACATGAAATTAAAAATCTTCTGTACAACAAAGGAAA
>VMDO01026845.1:0-15964 GCA_007922755.1 Pedetes capensis
ACCTTTCACCTGCTTACTTTGAGTGCAACAGACTTCAGTGAGATTTGTCAGTTTCCCCCTCCCTGTCTTCACAACCCCATCTATGCACAACCAGGGCCAGAGCCAAGCCCCTCTCCATGGCCCATGACCTCTAGGGGATCCATCTACCCAGGCCCCACTCCTCTTGACTCTTTGATCTTATCCCTTCCACTCTGCCCTCCCTCACTAGTCTCCTTTCTGTCTCTTTCTTTTCCAGTTTTTTATAGTGCTGGGGATCAAACCCAGGTTGTCACTTATGCTCAGCAGGTGCTCCATGCCGAGTAGCAGCCCGAGCCTTGCCCCCGTCAAAACCCACACTGAGGCTTGGTGCCCACTGTGACATTATCGATAGGGGTGTGTGTGGTATGTAGGAGGATCATGGCAGTGCAACCCTTAGGAATGGATCCGTGCCTTCCTCACCTAAGTGGGTTTGCACTCCGGTGGGCCTGGACTTGTCACCGTGATGGTGGGTTGTTATAAAGGGGCTTGCTGTCCTTGGCTTTCTCCTGCTGCCTTGCCCTTGTGCTCTGTTGCCCTTCAGCTTTCTGGCATGAGTTGAAGCAGCACGGGCTCCATATTGGATTTCCACACTCCAGGGTCTGGGCCAAGGCAACTACTTGCATCCTTAAATTACCCAGTCTCAGATATTTTTCTATTGTTGTTAGGTGCCATTGAGTTGAGTCGAATTCAGAGTGAGCCTATGTACAACATAGCAAAACACTCCCTGATTCTGTGCCAGGCACTTGATCACTCTTATGTGTAAGCCCATTGTTGCAGACGCTGTGTCCATCTATCCAGTTGAGGGTCTTCCTTATTTTGTTGATCCACCACATGCCCAAACATGATGTCCTTCTGCAGGTAATGGTCCCTCCTGAAATACTGGTCCAAAATACATAAGATGCAATTAAGCCATCCTTTCTTCCAAGGAGCACTCTCGTTGCTCTTCTAGCACAGATCTGTTGGTTCTCTTGGTAGTCCATGGCATATTCAAAATTTGTAAGCACCATAGTTCAAAAGCATCAAGTCTTTTCCTGTCTCCCTTAATGAACATCTGGGATTCACAACCATATGATGTGACTGAAAATACCCTGGCATGATTTAGGCACACATTTGTCTTCTGTGTGACATCTGTACTTTTTAACACTTTAAAGAGGTCTTTTGCAATAGCTTTTCCGAATGCAACACATCTTCTGACTTCTTGCCTGCTGCTTCTGTGGATGTGGATTGTAGAATGAAGAAAAGCAAAACATTGGGTAACCTCGATCATTTCTCCATTTATCATGAAGTTGCTTACTGACCCTGTGCTAAGGATTTTTGTTTTGCTGATGTTGAGGCACCACCCATACTGAAGGCTGTGTTATTTGATCTTCAACAGTAAAAGTTTTAAATCCTCTTCACTTTCAGCAAGCAGAGTTGTATCATTTGCATAATGCAGGTTGTTAATTAGTGTTCCTCCAATCCTGATGCTGCATTCTTCTTCATAAAGTCTGGCTTCTCAGACTCTTTTCACATCCCAGAGATTGAAGAGGTTCAGTAGAAGCATACAGCCCTGACACACACCTTTCTTGAATTTAAATGAGGCAGTGTTTCCTTGTTCTATTTGAATGACTGTCTCTTGGTCCATGTACAGTTTCCTCATTAGCTGATCTGGTATTCCCATTCTTCCCAATGCTATCCATTATTTGTTGTGATGCACACCGTCAAATGATTTTCTCTGGTTCCACACCCTCTTCTCAATCCAGCTTGATTTTCTCCTCGTTCCCTGTCTATATATTGTGGCAGTTGCTTTTGAATGTTCTTTAGAAAATTTCATTTGTATGTGATATTAATGATATCCTTTGATAATTTTTACATTCAGTTTAATCTCCTTACTTGAGAATACGCACAAATAGGGGTTTCTTTCAATCAGTTGGAGAGGTAGCTGTTTTCCAGATCTCTTAGCATAAGCAAATGAGCACCTCCAGTGCTGGATCTGATTGTTGAAACCTCTTCATCAAGTTCTGGAGACTTGTGTTTTGCCAATTGCTTCAAGGCAACTTCCACTTCTTCTTTCAGTACCAATTTTTCATTCAGTACCATTTTTTCCTGATCATATGTGACCTCTTGCAGTGGTTGGTCATCCACCAATTCTTTTTGGTATAATGACTGTGTATTTTCCTTCCAACTTCTTTTGATATTTCCTGCATCATTTATTATTTCCCCTGAGGAATACTATGCTATTGCCAATGAGGGAAGAATTTTTCTTCTTTTCCTTAAGCTGGAGAAAAACAAAGTGTATTTTTCCAGAACTTCCACTACAATATTTGATTTTATCTTCTCAACCTGCCCTTTGAAATATTCGGTTTAGTTCTTTAATTTTATCATTTCTTCCTTTTACTTTAGATGCTTGAGTTTCAAGAGCAAGTTTCAGAGTCTCTTTTGGTATATAATTTGGTCTTTCCTCTTTCTCCTGTCTTTTAAATAAACTTTTGCTTTCCCCATGAATGTTGTCTTTGATGTCATGCCATGACTTCTCTGTCCTTTGATCATTCTGTCTCATGTATCAAATCTAGTCTTGAGGTGGTCTCTGAACTCAGGTGGGATATACTCAAGGTCATACTTTGGATCTTGTACTCTTGGTCTAATTTTCTTCAGTTTCAGTTTGAACCTGTGCATGAGTGATTGATGGTCTGGTCCACTAGCAGCACGTGGTCTTTTTCTGACTTTTGATATTGAGTTTCCTATTGTCTTTTTCGACAGATATAGTCAATTTGGGACCTGTAATTTCCATCTGTTGAATTTCATGTGTATAGTTGCCATTTTCGTTGGTGAATAAATGTATTTGCAGTGAAAAATTCATTGGTCTGACAAAATTCTATCATGACATCTCCAGCATTGTTTCTGTCACCCAGGCCATATTTTCCCACTACTTTGAACCTTATCTTTGTTTCTGGCCTTTGCATTGCAGTCACCAGGACCTATCTTGATTACCCTGATTGCAAGTTTGATGTATTTCAGGGTGCAGAAGCTGGTAAAAATTTTCCCTATCTTCACTTGTGGCATGAGTGGTGGGTGCAAAAAGTTGAATAATAGTCAAATGAACTGGCCTGCTTTGTACGTATATGGATATTATTTTGACATTGACAGCAACGTACTGCAGGACAGTTCTTGAGATGTCTTCCTTGATGATGAACATAACCCTATTTCTCTATAATCTGTCAATCCTGGCATAGTAGACCCTGTGATTATCTGATTCAAAATGTCCCTGCCAATCCATTTTAGCTCACTGATGCCTAGAATGTCTATGTTTATGTGCTCCACTTTCCTTTAGAGGATGTCTAATTTTCCTATATTCATACTATATAAATTCCACATTCCCATTATTAATGGATGTTTATAGTTTTTCCTCCTCATTTTGGGTAGTGCCACAAGAGCAAATAGATGTCCCCTGGCCTTTACTTCATTCCCATCATTAAGGCCAAATCTACTTTGAGGAGGAAATTTTTTCCTGGCCATTTCTTGAATGGCTTCCAACCTGTGGGGCTCATTTTCTGGCACTATATCTGACAGTGTTTCTCTGTTATTCACAGTGATTTCAACAGCTAATTGTTTCAGGAGTTGGTTAGCCATATCCTTCTTGCCAGCCTGTCTTAATCTGGAAGCTCAACTGAAACCTGTCCACCAAGGGTGGCCCTGCTGGTATCTGTAAGATCAATGGCATAGCTTTCAGTATCACAGGAACACACAAGCTCCCACAGTATGGCACACTGACAGACACATGGTGGTATTTTTCTGTGTCAATAAAAACCACACTTGTGTGTGGCCCCAAATCATTGACCTTTATGGAAAAGAGCCCTCCCCACCTCAACCTCAGCATTCTGTCCTCCCTACTTCTTTGGCTTTCTTCCCCTTCCTCCCTAGTTCCTCTTGCATTTATTCTCCAGTCCCATATATTTGTACAAGAGCTCGAAGACAGCAAGGATTTGCTGTGTGCTATTCTATATATGCTGTATGTCTGGGGCTGTGCCTGTGTGCTGATCTCTGCACTGGGAGAGGTGGTATGTGCTGATCTCTGCTGATTATGTCCTGGGATGGGGATATACTGTTGTTGTTGTTTTTATTGTTGTTGTTGTTAGGTTGGTATCTGACTCATATCAACCCTACATACAACAGATGAAACACCATTGTCAGTGCTTCTCTGCTATTCATAGGGTTTAGAATGGCTGGTTGCTTTTTGGGAGTGGATTGCTGGATCCTTCTCCCAAGTCTAGAGCACCTGATGTTCCCAGGTAGTCTCCCATCCAGGGACTAACCAGGCCTCACCCTGCTTAGCTTCCAAGATCTGACAAATTGGATGCCACAGTGGTCCAGCTGCAGGTGGGACATTCTGGGTGCTCCATAAATTTTGGTTGGATGAATTGAAGAAGTGTCTCATTTCTTTGGAATCTTAAATCAAGATTAAAATTCTGGCCTGATGGCATGACCCATGCCTTTCATCCTAGTGACTGAGGAGGCAGAGGTTGGAACATCACAAGTTTGATGCCAGAGCCAGCCTGTGTAATATAGTGAGACCCTGTCACAAGATAAAAAATAAAATAGTGAGCTGGTGGTGTGGCACAGTGGAAAAACAGCTCCAAAAGCTTGAGTAAGGGTGCTGGTTCAGTGCCAAGCCCCCCCTCAAAAAAATTAGTTTTCTTTGAGTCAGGGTCTGGCTGTGTATCCCAGGCTGCTCTCAAACTGACAACCCTCTTGCCTGTGTCTTGGCAGTGCAGGGAGTAGGGATGTGGGCCACCACACCTGGCAACAAGGACATTTTTACCTATACTTGTTCTGATGTGTTTATCTAACTGACTCATATTAGTTTTAAAAGGTAAAGGCTTTAAATGATTTTATAAATTAGAATTAAGCAGGATTTCCCTGGAGGCACCTGACTGGCATTTTCTATATGTCATCAGTGATGGAGTAAAGTTTACTGAAGTCTCCCTCGGAGCAGAAAGGAGGGGAGAAGCTTTTTGATCCTGCTTAGAACCCTGTGCCAAACAGGATTCACATCCGCCAACTCTCTTGGAAAAGAGGTGTCAACTGCAGAGTCCAGTTGTCTGTTGTCCAAGATGTCCTTTGATCTGTTGCTCAGCCTTTTTTGTATGTCCTTGACAACTTGAGGATGGCTAAGGTGTTGGAGAATTTTCCCCCAGATGAGGTTTCTCTCTGTCCTTATTTGCGATGCTGGGAGCAGAACCCAGGGCCAATGCCAGGCATGTGCTCCCCTCTGCATGATACTCCTAGCTTCCACATTGAGTTTCTCTGGTGTTTTCCTCTCTATTTAGACTGTGGTTAGGACTTTTATAGAGATAGCTCAGAGATCAAGTGCTTGGTCATATCTAAAGTTGTGCTCAAGCTACTTGGCTACTCTTGAGTTACAGTTCCAGATTTTTCTTTTGCAATATGAGCTTCTTATATAGCTCAAGGTGACATTGAACTTGGGATCCTCCTGCCTTCACCTCTCAAGAGCTGGATTACAGGCAAGTGCCAGCACCCCAGGATGACAATCTCATCTTTTTTGTGTGTGCGTGTGCCAACGAAGTGCTCTCCTGAGAGTATAAATTTGAGATGAACTTGAGGAGTCTAAGCAGAATAACACCCCTGGGTGACCCAGCTCTCTGGTCTATAGAACTGGAGTTCCCTGTGGCCTGTAGGGGCATGGACAATTTAGGGTCTCTGAAGCTGGAACTGAATCCTTGTCCCTATTGCTCGTTGATGGTACTGGGTGGACTGTGCCGTTCACATGTCTCTTGGGGCCTTGTCTGATGACAAAGAAGTCTTAGGCATCCTCAGAATGAAGAAGTGGCCCAGAATGAGCTCCCTTAATGATTGGGGAAGGTGGCCACGTTAGGTAGCTAGTTTAGGCACTGGCAGCCAATATGATGGAAAGGGGGATTGAAAAAATTCCTGCCATTCCATGACAATGAAGAAGCCCATGTATACCTTTGAGAACACTGGAAGGACATTTTCAAATGGCTCCAACACCCTACCCCAACCCTTGATCCATTTACAAAGCAAAGCCCCTGGGCCCACATCTCACTAGCCCCCCACAGCAGGACACTCAGGGATGATGTTATACTAGGCATTCACTAATTTGAATACAAACTAGATGGAACATACACCCAGTCTCTCACTCTTCTTCCACAAGCTCTTTCTCTTTCTTTCTCTCTCCAGTGACCATGTGCCTGCCTCCCCTTTCTCTCAGGCCACTACCTTCAATGTCTATCCAAGGCACTTTTCCTTCTAAAAGTCTGCTTAACTCTTCTGTTCTTTCTAGCATCTTTCCTTCCCCCAGGGAGTAGAAAATCCTTATGATGTTTCACCCTGGGAACACAGTTTTCTCCAAATTCCTTTGCAGACCTACCTTAGCTTCTCCAGGTCCCTCAGTTTCCCCTGTAATTATTCTTTATGAGGTGTAGATAATAAGGGCTGGTGTTGGCCTTAGTTGGTTGAGTGCTAGTCTTCACTCTGTGATGCCATGTGTTTGATCCCTAGCATTGGAAAAATGGGAGCCGGATGGGGCAGTCCACTCCTGAAACAAAAGCCAATCAATCAGACGTTGAAAACCCTATGAGGGTCATTATGAATTGGACTTGACTCAACCACACCTAACAATAATGACATCTTTAATAAACCTATTCTATACTCTCTACTGTAACTTCTCTCTTGGGTATAAATTATTTTATGTACCAAAGACAAGGAGGGAGGTTTTGCTGCCAGATTCTTGGATCCCTGCACTGGACCACCCTACCTAAGATATCTCTGTCTCCCCAATAACAGTGACATGATGCAGTTGGTGACTAAAATGGAGAAATAGCCTCTGAGGACATTCACAAGGATAGATGTCCTAGGACTTCCCTGGCATGCAGTGACTCAGAGCCTAGAAATGGCGCCCACCTGTCCTCAGGGTTCAAGTCCAGACCCTGAGGCAGCTAAGATGTTCAAGGTACCCTTGTCAGGCCTGGACCTCCACACTGTCTCCCTGATCTGAAATTCAGCCAAAGTCATTTTCTGTAGGATCCTGTGGCTACCCTAAGTGACTCAGACCTGGCTCTGGCTCCTTTGCCTGCCATCCCCATGTTTTTAGTACGGACATGATTTGGAGCCATGAGAGGTAGGGAGGAGGGACACCAGGAAGCACAGGTGACAGGTAGTGCAGGGACAACAGGGAATTTGGCTCAGAATGGAGCCAATCAGAAAGGTCACCTCCAATTGCATTTTGGCAGAGATGCAACTACTTCTCTCCCAAAGTCAACTGCATCAGGATAAACATCTCTGGCAATTTGCTCCTGTGGTGGGGACACGGTCCTTGCTGATTTCCCTTTGGGCTTGGGGGAGCCACATGTATTGAGCACTTGCCCACAGGCACTGGAGCTCCTGGAAGGGGTGAGGGCAGGAACCAGGGATCCTGTGGTTTATAAAGCAGCAGACACCCTGCCCTGAGCAGAGCATCCCAGCAGTGGACACCATGAAGGGGACTCTGCTTGTGCTGGCCTTGCTGGTGACTGGAGAGCTGAGCCTCCAGACAGGTGATATTGGGTGAGGGGGAAGAGGTGGCCTTCCTGAGCCTGGCCCCATACTGTCTCCCCCATCCTCCCGTGGAGATCTCCACACTTTGTCTTGGGTTGGATGTAGGGGGCATCTGGGAGGCCACCTGCAGGAGTCTTGTGGAAAACCTCTGAAGCCCTCAGCATGGAATGGGAGGAGAGGCCTGGTCATGGAGGGCTTGTTAGTTGTGTGTGTAGCTGGTGAGAGTGAGTCCAGAGGTGGCACGTGGGTCAGGGTCAGACCCAGGGAGGCTGGTGTGCCTGGGGAAGAGGTCAGCATAAAGGATCTTCAGTCCCAGCCCCTCACACTGCTTCCCTCTGAGGGGACCTCTGCAGAATGTGCTGTGTCTGCCATGGCAGCCTCCTGGGGGAGGGCAGGGAACCATGCACATTAATTCAGGAGATATTGGACACTGGTGATGGGGGAATATTACCTTTCACCCCTCCCACCCTGGGGATCCCTCAATGGGGCATTTTCCTGTGTGTTTTCATCAGAAGCCTGCTCCTTTTTACGGAAGTCTTTAGCATGCTGCTCTATGGAACCCTGACAGAATTGTCTGCTGTCCTTGATGATGCCCATGCTTCTGACAAGGAAATAGGAGACTTAGGAAAAATTCAAGAATGCTACAGAGGGGGAGGAAGTAGAGCAAGACATACTCATACTCTGGCTGTGGTACCTCCCTCTTTAAGTCTCCTACCCGATCCATGCATAGTGCTTGGTATTGTGCTGTGTGGAAATAGACCCTGCCTTCAGTAATGCAGGGCAGAGAGGAGCCACACTGGAGCCCACCACCTTTTGCTGCCCCATAGAGTCATGCCACAAGCAGCAACAGGTCATGAGCACATCCAGCCTGCTCTGCCACCATCCCTGGTCCTATAACACCAATTCCCTCACACACAAGTGGTAACTGGAGAATTATTTCAGTGCAACATAGACAGTGGGTCGAGGCTGTGCTTTGCCCCTAGGTTAGGGGAGTTGGAGGAACAGAAGTAGAATTTCCCTCTGTGTAGCCAATAAAACATCATTAGTCCCACTGGTGTTCAGGTAGGCGCCATAAACTCTATTCCCAAGCTGTCCAATGTCTGACTACTGGCGGTGTCGCCTCCAATAGTGCTGCCTCTGTGGCTCCCCCAGTGGCTCAGGTGGAACCTCCTTCCCTCTGTATCTTCCCAGGGCTATGATCTTCCATTCCATGGCTCTGGAGTCTGAGGAGTTGAGGGAGCCTGGAGGTCTGAGCAGCTGCTTGCAATGGGTGCTCAGCATATATCCTGATCATGTTTGTTTCTTTTTCAAATGATAGATCTCATTACAACTTCGTATATTTCAAATAGTTGGTCTCTGAAAGGATCATTTCTAGATTGCTATTGTTTTGCAAAATGGAAGTACTTAAAAAAGGAATTTCTTGTGCCAATGTACATACTCAGGGTCCACAAGATTGTTTACAACATGTCTATAATGTGGTCTTCCATCAAAAACACCTCACAGATGGTCTCAGACTCAGGAGACATCACAAAAACTTAGTGTCAGGACCTTCTCCTCCTGCAGACCCCGTTCCCACCACACCCTCTGGAGCCTTCTTATCAGCTTCCCTCTGTACCTGCAGTGGTTGTTCAGAAACGCTTTTCATGGCATATGGGGTAGATCTCGCTCTCCAAAGGTGGACTCATGGGACAAAGTTTGTTACTAGGGACTAATCTGAATCACTGAGAAGTTTCCATCCATGTGGTTGAGAAGTGAGATGATCTGGGGGAACTGGACAAGCCTACCCAAGGTTCAGGAACTAAATGGAGCTGCCTGTGTCCCTTCCTTTCTTTTTGTCTCCCAGCTCAGTCTCAACCTCAATCCAGCCTGCTTATCGGAGTCCTCCCTGCCCTCCCTGATGGATGATATGAAGCCTGTATTTTCTCTAATTCCACAAATCATGTTTATATTGGACAGTTGAATCTTTGCCACAGATGCCTGATCAAGATGCCATCTTCCCTCCCTGTTCTCTTTCAACCTGAAGGTCGAATCAAGACACCTGCCCCCACCTGATTCTGTCTTTATTAGGCTGACTCTAGTAAAACACTCGCAGCTCAGCCATATGTGTGTGATGTCTTTGTGTGTTCAAACCCTGGGGAAGATTTTGGGAGATGGTAAGGACATGCCTGCTCACTCAGTGCATGGCAACAAGATTTGGGCCAAATCTGAATAAATCTAGGCCTTGTTGGTAACTCTACAGTGATAGGGGAGACTTCTTAATCTTTCTGAGGCTATGAAGTGGGGATTGTGTGAGGATCAATTAATGTACATATAAGTGCAGCCTTCAGCAGCCTGCAAGGATCGAGATAGAGTCAACCTCAGAGGAGAGCAGACACTGGCCTCTGGCTCATGTCACCATTGCAGGGCCTCTAGCCAGTCTTGGGTGAGTGTCTCAGGAAATGACTTGGTGTGCTGGTCAGGTCCTCCTGGTCTCCTGGTGTCTTTCACCATTACTTCTTAGGCTGAGTCTCCCTAGGAGGCTGGCCATCTTCAGGGACACCCTCTATTACTGCTTCTTCTTGGGCTTGGTCTGTGGGACCTGGAACACTCACAGCTATGTCTGGGAGGGTGGAGGAGAAGAGTGGGTGTCAGCAGCTCTGCCTGACTGAGGCTGGTCTCATGGGAGGAGCCTCAGACCTTTTAGCTGGTTATTCCCAGGTATTATGTTCTGAGTGCATTCCATGGGGCTGGAAGTTGTGTGTGTCATAGAAGAAATACATGACATGGTGCCAGAGAGAGAAAGGGAGGAAGAAAAGGAGAAGAAGGAGGAGGAGGAAGGGGAGGAGGAGGAGGAGGAGAGAAAGGAAAAGAAGAAAAGAAAAGAGAGTGAATTAGGGGGCACAATAAGAGAACGAGGCAACCCAGGGCCTTGCCCATGCTGAGCTTATGCTCTATGACTGAGCAAACTTGTCAGGCTGTAAGTTATCTCTGTACCAATGCCAGCCCCACAAGAAGGAAGCCACTGTTGTCATAATGACATCAATTCAGTCCTAAGGGCAGAGGCCTCATGACTGAATCACCTCCTAGAGGCCCTGCTTCTCAACACTGTTGCATTGGGGATTGAGTTTCCTATCCCTGAGTTTTCAGGACCCACTGAAAGCACAGTACCAGGAAATAATCATCCAGATGGAGCAGGGTGAACAGAGTCTGGAATTTACACAGGGCTGGTGGTTTGTGTTTCTGCAGCCTGCAGGGCATATCTTGACTTAGTATTGGACAACGAAGTAGATTACTCAGACAGGGGTTACCTCAGTAGTGATATAAAATCAGTCTTAGAGTTTGGCCACTTTTGTGACACCTCAAAAGCTTTTTAAAAGCATCCATGTTGGGAGGGGCCTGGAGTTTCACACAGTTGGTAGATGCTGCCCTGCATGCTCTGAGGCCCTGTGTCCCATCCCCAACACTGCAAAATGGGAGGATTCATCAGCCCACTCTTGAAACAGTCAGCCATTGAAACCCCTGTGAATAGCAGAGAAGCCCTGACACAGTGCTGCACATGGCACAGTGAGGGGAGTGTTTCATTCTGTCATACAGAGGGTCTCTATGCATGGGACATGCCTCGATGGCATCTGCCAACAGCAACAACAACAACAACAACAACAGCAACAACAACAACAAAAAATAGATGTGCCAGGTGCCAGGGTGCATGCCTGTAATCTCAGCAACTAGGGAGTTGGAGGCAGGAGGATTGGGAGACCAAGGCCAGAGGCAGCCTGTGCAACGTAGGGAGACTGTGCCTCAAAATAAAAGAGATCCAAAAGGGAGTGGGGTGCAGGGTGGAGCTACCTGGCTTCAATCACCTATTACCACAAAATAAATAAATAAATGAATAAATAAATAAATGTACATACATATGTACCTACAGGGTTGAGCCATTTCTAAACAACTGAGTAACAGGTCAGCACACAAGGGTCTCTACTGACACAGAATTTGCCAGCAACTTAAGTTGCTTGATAATATTTTGAATAAAAAAATTGTGTGTTTAGAAAAGTTTAATATATTATCAGAAGTGTAAATCAACATAAACAGACCCAGAAATAACAGAGACAATAGAATTGATAGACATCTTGAAATTGTACCAAGTATCCAGAGGGGAGAAGAACACTTAACACAGAAGCGAAAGCATAGTTGTCTAAGATGGACTCAAGTTAACCTCATATGTATACAAAACATATTACACTGGATACAATTAATGGGCGATAGAACACCTCAGAAGGAAACATTGGTGAGGTTTGAAGAGATAATGATAGACACTCTCCAAAATGAAGAGCAGAAAACAATTGACAAGTCCCCCAAAGATCTGCGAGCTATTGGGCAACCTGAGGGAGGCAGCACAAAATCATCTGGAACCTCTTAGGAAACCAGGGCTCCGAATTTTCAAAATCTGAGGCAAACTGAACACCTGACAATCCATAAAACTCAATTAAGTATGATCAAGAAATGTGAGGAAAACCAGACTTGGGCACATCATTGTCAAATTCCTTGAACCCAGTAGAAAGAGAAGAATCTTAAAAGCATGCAGAGGAAGAGTGGGACAAAGGTAAGCATGACAGTAGACCTCTTTTAGGTTACAGACTTATTCCTGAAGGGCCCTGACACTTGCTCAAACCCCTCGTGGAGGAAGCAACCTCTCCTGTGTAGGAACTGTGGAAACTCTACTGTCTGGGCCTCCTGATGGGCCTGGCCAGCCTGGTCTCACAGCAGCCCCTGGGAACAGCCATGGATCCTGGCTTCAGCCCCTCTCTGCTGTAGCCTGGGAGCAGGTCTGCCCAGCCAGGCACTCTGTGCAGGACAGGTCCTTCGGTGCCTCTGGGCCAGGCTTGCTGACCACAGTTCCACAGAGGCTCCTGAAGTGGCTCTGGTTCTCTGCTCCAGTCCCTCTCAGCTGTGGTCTGGTAGGAGTTCTGCCTGTGTGGGGACCTGGAGGGAGGCAAACCCATTCGTGCTCTGCAGGCCGAGCTGGCCCTCTGGTGTCACAAACAGCTGCCTGGGGTTCTGCTGCTCTAGCTGGGTAGAAGTTGCAGACGGGCCAAGGGGCAGCTTGCTCAGTGCTGATGGCCCTGACTCCAGAGGCTCACATGCTGGGCTCCCACACCCAGAGAACCACAGGCGATGGCTCCAAGATTTCAAAGCCAGACATTTGTCACCCTACGTGCTCAAGGCAAAGGCTTATTTCTGTCTGCTGAGAATGCAAACACCTGGTGGTCAGAGTGTTAGCTCCTGGGCTTTGGATGTTGGGGTCTTCAGCTCTTTAACCCCTCGCAACTCTATTTTGAACTCTTGCAGCAAGAACCAACACATCAGTCCTAGAAGAAGAACAACGAGAATGCTCCTTGGAAGCAATGATGGCTAGACTGCATCTTATGTGTTTTGGACACGCTGTCAGGAGGGACCAATCCCTGGAGAAGGACATCATGTTTGGGAGTGTGGTGGGTCAAGAAGAAAAGGAAGATCCTCAACTACATGGATTGACAGTGGCTGCAACAATGGGCTTAAACATAAAAAGGATCGTGAGCATGGCACAGCGTTACAGAGTGTTTCATTCTGCACTACTTAGGGTCCCTATGAGTCTGACCTGAATGATGGCACCTAACAACTGCAACAACAATAATAACCACAAAAACAAGCAACAGGGGCTTGTGGTTCTTGTATCCCCACCTTCAGGTCTTCACAGCCCCTGGTCTTCCAGCGTCCCAGCTTCTCTGCCACATCTCGCCTCCTCCACGTTCCCTCATCCTTTGTAGTCAGTCACTTTCAGGAGCTCTTCAGCCACCTCTAGTGTAACCGCACAGAGCTGTGGGCACTGGAACCCTTCCCTGTTGGTGGCTCTCTGCAGTTCTTGGATGATGTTGGTGCCAAGCTCTGAGATTTGGGTATCAGAGTCCTTAGCTGCTAGTGATTCTCTGGAACTCTGGTTCCCTCCTCACTGTGACTGCTGCTGTTGGGGCTGGAAGACCTTGGAATATTTCCTGCTATTTAAGCAGTGTGCTCATCTCAGTCTATCTATGAAGAAGATCCCAAGTAGCCTAAAATCCATTCCGGGGGAGCCTTTATTTGGATCTAATTTGTCAAATCTGGGGGTAGTGCAAATTCTTAGCAATATTTAACACTGCTTAACTCCTCATCTGGGACTGGGATTTAGCTCAGTTGATTGAGTGCTGGTCTGCAGTCTCTGAGACCCTGAGTTCAATTCCCAGCAATGGGAATTCCCAATACAATGGAGAAGGACGTGGCAATCCACTCCCCCAGCATTGTGAGCCCTACAAGGGTTACTATGTGTCAGAAATGACTTGACGGCACCTAAGAACAACAACTCCTCACCTAAATATGCTTAGGGAGAGTTGAATCCTTGTATCTGTGTCACTCTGAATCTTTAAATAGACCCATCAACCATTTCCAAACCCTCTCCACTATTATGAGAGCAAGCCTGCCTTCCTAGAAGCCAGCAGGGAGACATGGGTACCAATAACCCCAGAGGAAGGCCTGAGGGCCTCAGTCTTGGCTCTGGAGCTCTGGCTGCAGTCCATTTTCTGCCTCTCTTCCTGCTGTGCTTTGGATATGGCTTGACTGTGTCCCCCCCGTTTTGTGTGCTTGGACTTTGGTCCTCTATATAATGATTTTGGAGTGATGGAGCCTTTAAGAGATGACTAGATCACGAGGACATCACCACGCCTGGTAAAGATTAATATAGGTCTTAGAAGACTGGGCTAGTTCCTGTGGGAGTGTGTTATGAGATGTCTGGACTGTCACTCCCTCTTGCTTCCTTGCTCTCACAATGCCCCTCTGCATGTGGCTGGTTCCCTTCCCACTTCTCTGCCATGTTGTGTCACACACAGATGCTGGCACACTTCTGTTTGACTTCCAGACACCAGCATCATAAATCAAATAAACATCTTTTCTTTATAAAGTACCAATCCTCAAGCATTTTGGATGGACTCTGCAGTTCATATCTCTCTGGGGCCTTGTCTGCTGATGAAGAAGTCTTAGGCATCAAGGAGAATGGACAAGAGTCTTTGCGCAGAATTAAAAAGTCGCCCAGAATGAGCTCCCTTAATGACTGGTGAAGCCAGCAATGTTAGGTAGCTAGTTTAGGCACTAGCAGCTAATATGGAGGAAAAGGGGTTTGAGAATAACTCCTGGCATTCTGTGACAATGAAGTAGCCAAGGTATGTCTTTGAGAATTCTAGAAGGATGTTTTCCAATGGGTCTCCAACCATACCCAAACTCTTGGTCTGTTTACAAAGCAAAGACCCTAGGCCCACATCTCACGAGGCACCCACAGCAGGACACCCAGGGCTGATGTCATACTAGGCATTCCCTAGGTTGAATACAAACTAGAGGGAACCTACACCCAGTCTCTCACTCTTCTTCCACAAGCTCTTTCTCTTCCTTTGCCTCTCCAGTGACCACGTGATCAACTCCCTCTTCTCTCAGGCCACTACCTTCAATGTCTATCCAAGCCACTTTTCCTTCTAAAAGTCTGCTTAATTCCTCTGTCCTTTCTAGCATCTTTCCTTCCAAGAGCAAATAGTAAATCCTTATGAAGTTTCACCCTGGGAACACAGGTTTCTCCAAATCCTTTGCAGACCTACTTTAGCTTCTCCAGGTCGCTCAATTTCCCCTGTAATTCTTCCTTATAAAGGTATACTATCGTTAATAAGGGCTGGGGTTTAGCTTAGTTGGCAGGGTTCTGCTCTGCACTCTCTAAGGCCCTGGGTTTGATCCCTAGTACTGCAAAATGGGAGCAGGATGGGGCAGTCCTCTCCTGAAATCATCCCCACACAATCAGCCATTGAAAACCCTATGAGGGTCTTTATGAGTTGGACTCGACTCAGCAGCACCTAACAATAACGACATCTTTAACAAACCTATTCTATACTCTCTACTCGCCTGTAGCTGTAACCCTGTGGCATCAGATCCCATCAGCTCTCAGAAGCTAAGCAGGGTTGGGCCTGGTTAGTACCGGGATGGGAGACCACCTGGGAACACCAGAAGCTGTAGGCTGGGAGAAGGACCTGTCAACCCCCTCCCAAAAATTAACCTGCCATTGAAAACCCTATGAACAGCAGAGAAGCACTGACAATCGGGTTTCCCCTGTTGTACAGAGGGTCGCTATGAGTCTGATACCGACTCGATGGCACCAAACAACAACAACAACATACTCTCTACTATAATTTCTGTGTTTGGTATAAATTATTTTATATGTCAAATACAAGGAGGGAGGTTTTACTGCCATATTCTTGGATTCTTGCTCTGGATCCCCCTACCTAAGCTCCCTCTGTCTCCCCAATGACAGTGACATGATGCAGTTGGTGACTAAAATGGAGACTTACCATCGCCTGAGGACACTCACAAA